>VUYV01000164.1:1934546-1996524 GCA_008711295.1 Anarhynchus alexandrinus | reverse complement strand
CCCGGGGCGGGGGGGGGGGGGGGGTGGCGGGGGGTGGGCGGGGGGGGGGCGGGGGGCGGGGGCGGGCGGGGGTTGCGCGGCGCTGGGGGAGGCGGCGGTGCGCGGACACGGGCGGAGGTGGGAGCGCGGTGTGTGCGCGGCTCCTATATCCCCCCCCCCCGCGCTGCCCCTGCGCCCGCTGTCGTGAGCGGCTATCGTGACTCCTGCGTACGTCAGGCTTTGCTCCGCCGTGACGTCACGCGGAATGGGGAGCTGCCGGCGCCGGGGAGGCTCTTGCGCTGCTTCTGCCGCGGCTGGCTCGTGCCTGAACCCCCTTTTTCAGCATCTTTTGTGCATTTTCGTGACGGGGGGGGCTGTGCCGGGGAACGGCCCCTGGGCGCTTCTGGGCACATCCAGTCTTGGCCCCAGTAGCCAGGCCTTGGCAAAAGGGGGCTTGGCATTTCCCCACTGAGGAAGAACGGCATTTCACGTCTCTGCCAGGGGTGAGCTGACTCGTAAGCGCAATAAGAATGGTCAAATTACGTGTTTAATCAAAGCAAATAGTTTTCCAGATGACTTAGGACCAGTGGCGGAATAAAAAACTAAGCTGGCTGTCACTAACGAATCACAGGGTACGTTAGTCCTCAGCTTGTGCGGGACTGCAAAACAACAGCAAGTTAAACTTGCTATGGGGAGTGTGTAGTACCGGGCTGGCTGGTCCCCCTGACTCAGACAGGGAATATTTCGGTGTTTGAGAAGACATTTTCGGATTGATCTGAATCGTCAAAACACTTCAGAAGTTACAACGGTGTCCGCCTGAACTCTGACTGGTTTCCTGTCGCTGTCAGCCTTGAGTCAGAGCTCGGGGAGTTTATTTCTGCAAGGAGGTGTTCTGCTGACAGGTTGGTGTTTGTTGACGTTTGGAAGTGGGAGGTGAAACTAGCTTAGCTACAGAAACTGGGTGCTGAGTAAGCTGGGTGGCCTCGGAGATTTGTCACTTTCCTCGGTCCTTCCAGGTAATCTTCAGACTGGTCACAGCGGGCAATAAAGTAATAGCAATTCCTGGATGAGCCTCCTTTTCCCAGCTCTCAGGTCGTTCTTTGATCAGTGGAGTGACATACCACTTTATGTGCAAGTGGAACAAATGACACCTTTTTTTTTTTTAAACTAGAAGAAGCCTCTCAGCACAATAAACGGAGTTCTCAACCGTTCTAATTGAGGCTTCTCAGCTGGCAGATGGAACGGGCGAAAAATCCGACGTCTCTTTGTAAAAGTGAGCAAAGATTGTATTTCAGAAAGGAGAGAAACATCCTGTGGCAGTCACTGAGTGCGTGATTAAATTTTCAGTATTCGATGTCGTAAAGTCTGTCGGGGAATGGAAAATTTACAAATCAGTAGAAAAAGTATTAGTAGTGTCACATGGAAGGGAATAAGCCTGCCATCCGTCTCCAGCTAAATGACCATTCACAAAAAAGGCGAGAACAGTGTTATTTTTATAGAATCATAGAATGGTTTAGGTTGAAAGGGACCTTAAAGATCACGTAGTTCCAACCCCCCTGCCATGGGCAGGGACACTTCCCACCAGACCAGGTTGCTCCAAGCCCCATCCAGCCTGGCCTTGAACACCTCCAGGGACGGGGCATCCACATCTTCCTGATTTTCTTCACTTCAGAAACCCAACACGCTGATAGAAAGCTGCCTTTACCATTGCAGGCAGCTAAAAGACCATACTTATCAAGAGTCTTTGTCTTGATGCTTTCTTTTAATTAAAGGCAAGAACTGTTGCTGCTTCTCACGTAGAGCCCTGTAGTAGCGGGGTGGTGATGGTACCACTGTCACCAGTCCGGTTTAGCATCGTTATAAGGTATTACGAGCTGAGGGAGTCATTCACTGGCAACCTCTCTGCTTTTTTGTCTTGCTGTGATGTGTGGTAGCTAAGAGAAACATTTATGCTTAAAGGACTCCTCTGTAATTTTCTTTTGTAATTGAATCTTTAATGATTATGTCAAAACTTAAGTTTCTGCAAAATTTTCTAAGATTATGCTAACACTTTAGGATTTTAAAATACTTTGAGACACAGATGCAAATCCAATTTCTTTTACATTATCCAATTGCAACTTCTAGTAATGATGAGATAGCCGAATACTGTCTGTCCTACACACTATGCAAAAGTAGTTTCGTGTAGTTGTAAATTCTTTAGGGTTTTAATCTTCAGCTGCAGAATATGGACATACCCGTCTTGTGGGACCATTTTTACAAAGTCTGGCTTAGCGATACAGAACAACTCCTGTTCTATAGAAACTCTCTTGGCAAACAAGGAAATGTGATTGCACAGCCTGAAAATCAAATTGTACTTTCCTGTAGTATGTTTGTTGTGCAGTATGTTTGTTGTGTAGCACAGCACAGGAAAACCGGGAGCAGATACTCATTCTGGTTCCTTACTTGTAAAGAGTGGTGTCTCCCGGCGTTAGTATCAGCAGCGTCAGCTGCAAATGAACATATGCTGTCAAATTTCATACCGTTTTTAGTACCAGATATTTTAAATAGTCCTTCCTAAACAGTATTAGGTGAATTATCCAAGGCTGCTTATTGTTAATTGTGCAGTGAAGTACTTTTGACAGAACGTTATTATTTCCAGAGCTTAGGTATGAACAGACCAGAGGCACATCCTTTTCTACCAAGTCTCCAAGTGTTTTTTTCAGTTGGGGGAAAAAAAAAAAGTGTGTGTGCTACTGATAGTGCCACTCAGCAGGATGAATCATTCATGTGTCATTTTAATTGCAGGGGAAGCACGGAAAGCAAAATTATTTGTTGCATCCAGTGCTTTATATGAATCACAATGGACTGAGCTTCTGTACTTCTGCATCAGCTATTTCGTATTTTAACATGCCTTCGCAATAAAACCTTTCTTTCCAAAAAGGTTGTCCTCAAAAGCTATTCCAGACTGGATTCTGCGATCCACGCTCTTTGCGTGCTGCAGTCTGCCAGGAGAAGCTGCCCAACATCTGCCGGGACAGCTGTCAGCCCCGGCGCAGCATTGCTGCCTGTCCCCCGCTTCCCCGTGCGAAATAACGACTCTTTTTGTTCTTGGAAACGCAATACCTCTTCTTCCTTTAAAAAAACGCATCTAGGCTGATGGCAATGACGTCATTCTCACAGGTTGTCGTGGTAGTGATGCCAATAAAGCTCGGCTGGTGGAGAGTGGGGAGCTTCAGTCTGAGCTCAGGATCCCCCGGCAGCGGGGCCGGGCTGCAGGGATAAGGCAGGGGGACTGTCCCTTGCAGGTAGTGGTCTTCCTCCGCGAGGGGTTGTTGAGGTTAGATGAAAGTTTGAGGCCTCCACCTCAAAATTTTACGAGGGGTTGAAGAAGATCTGGCTCACACAGTAGTCACTGAACAATGTTAAGAAGATATATCAGTGCCCATGTGCAGCAAGGGTTTGCTCCCCGTATAGATATTTTTTTTTTCTTCTTTCACTTCTTTATTTGTCATTTCCAAATTTCAGCTACAAATGTAAAAGCAGAAGCCTGGAATAACAGCAGGTTTACTCTCGTGGGCAAGGTCTGAAATAATAGATTTGGCTAAATGTGTGTGTTTTGGGGGTGTGGTCTCTGCACAGCACGAAAGAACCCTTTCTTCGTGAGGTTTCGGGTTAGCTTTTACAATTCAAGCTGAATTTTACACTGAAGATAATGTTTTAGCATTGGATTCCTTGGCATTGCCCTAATCGCTTGACTGAGCCAATGTTGTGCGAAATATGTATATAAAATAAGGTACGCACCTGTGAATTACGGGGGTGGGTAATGACCTGGGGCAGCGTTGTGTACGTTACGTGGGTTTTGTGAGTTATTTCCACTGTCAGAAATGACAAGCGCTCTGGGAAGACACAGAAAGGAGTAAGCCGAGCGAGGACAGGGCTCCTCCAGCGCTGCGCCTCGTTCATGAATCACTTGTCCTCCTTTTTCTCCTCCCAGGTGCTGTCCTCTCTTTTGCTTGCCATGAGTCCTGCCAAGCATGGTGCCAGATCATCAACGTGTCTGAATCACGCTCTTCTCTCCTCGCCTCTATGGACGGGACTCTCAACGAAACGAACCAGAGCGTTTCCACGTCTGCTGGAAGCAAATACCGCCTCTACATTGGCTTGGCTTTGGCCATAAGTTCCAGCATCTTTATTGGTTCCAGTTTCATACTGAAGAAGAAAGGACTTCTGAAGCTGGCAGACAAAGGAGTCCCCCGAGCTGGTAAGCGGCGGTGCCTGCCTTGCTCCTGCTGGGGCCTCTTATAACTTGGCAAAATCAAGGTTCGAGTCACAGATCACACGTTTAAAACTGTCGCAGTTGAAAAGTGTCGTATTTTAACAGTGATCAGAAGCCCTGTCTTGGCTAGGGATGGAAATACAGTATTATTTCTCTGCGTGTGATTACCGGGGCTGGGATTTCAGAATTCCTAGGGCTATGGGGGCAGCGGTGGGTATTAAATCGAGTAAGTTGGTGATATTTCCTCCCTGGCAGCAGTTAGATACCAGATAAAATTCTCCATTCATCTTACCCTTCAAAATGCCTTTATCTCTCTTTTTTCCATCTTCCCCCCCCATTTGGGGGGGAAAGTCTTAAGATGGTAACTAGATTTAGGGTTTGGTTGTGGTTTGTTTTTTTTTTTAAAAGCACAATAAGCTGTAGAAAGGATACTTATTACAAAAGTTTCTACAGTTAGTACAACTATTCTTTCATCAAAGTCAACAGATGAAGAGCTAGAAAAAGACCCATTGGACTAATTTCATCATTCCCTTTGCATGGATTTAAATATATAGCATTAGCAGTTTTTCTTTTGTTTGTTGTGTTTATTGCAATATACTGTTCCAGAGAATTCGGTTATTTGAAACAAATGTGTTACTGCATGTTCAATATACTTATATTTTTGTCAAAAAGAAAAATGCACGCAGTGGCATTTTTCTTTCTAATTTCTCAATTTAAAGTATAAGCAGAGTCAGAATGCAGCTGACTGTGTATGAATATATTGGATCTGACGTGGGGAAGCACTTTGAAGCATTCCTTAAGCTCACCAACAACCTTCATGGGCATTTTACTTTTGCTTGGAACTCTCCCTTTAGTCAAATCTAATTTTTCAGAAGTCCAAGCCACAAAGCAGTAGAGTGATTAATAAAAATGTCAGTCAAAATCAAAGAAAATGTTCTTCATGTTGCATCCAGATAACACGCTCTTTCAGTACTTTATATGACTAAAGGCAAATGTGAAGCTGTAGTTTAGTTTATTATAATAAAGGTGATCGCTTTCTTCTGAGATGAGATTATTTTTTCCGCTTTCAGGACAGGGTGGATATTCTTATTTGAAGGAATGGCTTTGGTGGGCTGGATTGCTTTCAAGTAAGTAACCTCTTTCCTTTCAACCTATATGTAAATGCTACATAAAGCAGATTGTTTTAAATAGATTTGTTCCCTGATTTTTCCCTCCCCTCACTTAAAAGAAATGCCTTTGCCATCACCTTTATGACAGAAGCTGTCTGATATCCCAACTTTCAAATATTGTGTTTGCTCTTTGGAGAATAACAACCTTTTCTTTAATATTCAGTCAAAAGTGATGGGACTGAATCTGTCCAACTTCTAGGAGTACTTAGGAGAAAAGTATTTAACTTTCTTCAGCCTTTATTATGTCCAGAGGAGGTTAGATAATTTTGAAAGGAAAATTTGGATGTATAGTGTAGAAAAAAGATTTTGGCTTATATTTGCTGTCACGCAAAATATTTATATAGATATTCTTTTTATTCCTCCCCCCCCTCCCAACTCAACCTGATCCAAATGTTCTTTCTTCTGCAGTGGGATTAGGAGAAGCTGCAAACTTTGCTGCCTATGCTTTTGCACCTGCGACCTTAGTTACCCCCTTGGGTGCACTGAGTGTTCTCATAAGGTTAGTACAAACTGGGAGCAAACCCTGGCAAACGGGCAATTCGCTGCGTGAGGAAAAAAATACTGTCTTTGGCTGAAAGTAGAGAATTTTAATAAGAAAACTGAAAAGCAATATATGGACAAAAAAAAAATGCTTTTTGTTCCTTGGTGGAAAGGTCCCTTTCTTACTTAGAACTGAATTTTCTGGGTAGAGGGAATGAGAAGTCTTGTTCCAAAGACTGCTATATACTTTCCCAACAGCCTTCCACCTATATTATAAAGTATTTCTTATCAGCATATAGCAGGTATACTGCTGATGCACAGTGGTAGAAGGCTGTAATTCATCTCTTCCTAGAGAACTGAAGCTTTCTTAAAAAGTCTTATCCCATTCTTCAGTTGTGAAAAAACTTCAAAAGAAAATACAGTATTTCCCCATTAAAATGTTTTCAAAAACATTTCTTTTTTTTGTAGGAGCACACTTAGTAAGCATTTTGGGTTTGTTTGGTCTTTTCCAAGTCCTTCTGGAAAGAAGGCAAAGAAAATTTTAGCTTTTTTAATACCCACAGTTAAAATATGTGGTTTTTTTGAAGTATGAATGCCCTTCAAACACTCATTCTTTCCAGTGTATGAAGAAACAAATAATTTCCAAGTGCTTAAGCACATACATTAATATGGCTATCACAGAAGCAGAAGAGGCATGGATTACGCTTACAACAACTATTCTGGGAAATAATTTAATAGCAAAATGGAATTACTGGATTTTAAATGTAAAACTCTTATTTTTAAGACCTGTGTATACTATACGAAATATTGTGTTTAAAACCAACCTGGGCCATGGGGTTTTTTTTTCTTTTAAAGATGCTTGCAGTAATCTAACTGCTAAAAATGCAGCCATTCTGTCATAGNCCAGTGTAACTCTGTCACCTTTAGATGTGCTGGGATCAGCGTGTAGGTAGATGCAGATGAACTGGCTGTCTGACTGCTGCTTCGCAAAACAGCCTGAGTTTTAACACCCTCTGCTTTGATGTGGATAGCAACCTCTCCAATTTTTGTGAAACAGAGAGGTTGTGAGAACTTCATGTCAGCGAGCTCGTTACCTTGTGCGAAAAAAATAGCTGTGATTTGATCAGTGGGGTGAAAAACTGTTTGTGAGCGTGTCCACACCCCGTTAAGCCTGTGTCGTGCTTCAATTTGTGCTCTAGCTGGCTAATTGTGTGCCCTGTGAGGCAGCCTCGTTTGGGCCGTGTTATTACCCTTAGGTTAAATCTTGACACCCTGCCTGGGGTCAGTCCTCGTCAAAGTGGGAGACGTGCCTTCTCTGTGGTTTTGGGGAGGTGGTTCCAGGCAGGAATTCTGCCTGAGTGGGAGAGCCCAAGGAGGGATGAGGAACAGTTTCCAAAACTTGTGTGCATTGGTTCTAATGGCTAATGAAGTGCTTTAAACCATTTTTGGAAGAAAGTGACAGCTCGTGTGGTCAATCTACAGGTGTTTGAGGGTGCATAGCTCTGACCCGAGCAATCAGTAAGGAGAAGTTCCTTGAGCAATTTGGGCCCTTTACAACCTGGAGGGGAGGGATCAGGGTGGCTAATCCTGCCTAAAACCTGACCTGACCTTCTTGGTCCTGACCAGCCTTCTTGCAAAACTCCTTAAAATTTGATTGTTTCAGGCTGGTTTCCCATATATCCAAGTTCAAAAGAGGTTTTGAATTACTATCATGTTACACAGACAGATTTTTAATGTCTCATGTGCCTGGTGGAGACTGAACCTTTTATTTGTATTTTGTCAAACAGTGCTATATTGTCATCCTATTTTTTAAATGAGAAGCTGAATATTCATGGAAAGCTGGGCTGTGTACTCAGCATTTTGGGGTCAACAATCATGGTTATTCACGCCCCTGAGGAGGAGGAGGTCACCTCACTAGACAAGATGGAAAGCAAGCTGCAAGATCCAGGTCTGTATGCAATTGCAATGAACTTGTGCTACAGTTCATAGAGAAGCATTCGGGACACTGAATAATTTTTAGCATGTACTTGGACGTAGTCTGGTCTTTTCTCTCATGCACATTACTCTTCTTCCCTTTCCTCTTTCTTACAGTGTTTGTTACGTTTGCTGTTCTCATAACAGTTGTTGCCCTCGTGCTGATTTTTATTGTGGCTCCAAGGAGAGGTCAGACAAATATACTGATCTACATTTTAATTTGCTCACTCATTGGTGCCTTCTCTGTCTCATCGGTGAAAGGCCTGGGCATTGCCATTAAACAAATGCTGGAGTGGAAGCCAGTTTATCGGCATCCGTTGGTTTACGTTTTGGTGGGCACCTTAGTGCTCTCAGTCAGCACTCAGATCAACTATCTCAACAAAGCCTTGGACGTGTTCAATACATCTCTAGTGACACCTATATATTACGTGTGTTTCACCACGACGGTTGTGACATGCTCCATCATCCTGTTCAAGGAGTGGAGTACTATGGACCTGGGTGATATAGTTGGAACCCTGAGTGGGTTCTGCAGTATCATCATAGGCATTTTTCTGTTGCACGCTTTCAAAAATACTGATATCACCTGGAGTCAGTTGATGTCTACTGTTGCCAAAGAACCATCGTTACCACACCGTGAATACGAAACCTGTCACACTTTACTGGAGAGCATGGAAGACCCAGCTTTGGCATATGAAGAGGACAACGTTTCATTCAGTCAATGAAACTCTAAAGCGGTGTTCATCATCAAAGCATCATGAATTGCAGACTCAGCCCAACTGTGTCTACCAGAATGCTCTTCTTTTCTGCAATCCTCTGGATATCTGTCTGTAAGGCCAGTCAAGTGTGGGCCACTCCTCTGTGCCAGCTGGTGGTAGTAATGAATGAAAATGTCCAATAATTAACGACAGACAGAAACCTGATGGTGGTTGTATGTCACGTAGTGAACAACCTTGTCCTTTTTTTATGCAGCATCTCCTGTTGGAGAATTTTAGGAGAAAATAGTGGTCTTCGTAAGCTATGTTTACAAAGTGCAAAATGAAGTGGCAAGCACTCTGCCATTATCTTAGTGATGGCCTTAATATTTCAGGTTTTCTTTATATTTTTATACTTTTTTGCCAAGCAAACTTGTAGATAGTCTACCTGAAGGATATTCATTGGAGATATAATATGAAGAAAATATTGTTTAACCCTTTTAGCTTTTAATATAAAATTTTATGCAAGTTTTTTTCATTTTTCATGACGTACCAATGAATCTCAAGTAGAAGTCACCAAAAAATTATGAAATGTGATTCTTGGTAACCTTTCTCTTTCAAAATCCAGTTTTTAACAGCAAAGTCTTAGCTCTTCTACCTTAGGATTGCAAATCTCTGGATGTCCATGTAGCTTTTTATTTCAAAACTATCACCAAGTTACATTTTAAGAAAAGCAAATTCATTAGAGGCCTGAACACAGTTGCTGTTGGCTTAAAAAAATTACATAAGATCAAAGAATAAATTATTTGAAGGCAGAAGAAAACCGGAATGTGCATTTAAGAATTTCCACTCTGTGTTATACTACTTTGAGGCTTAAGAAGGGGCTTTACTTATTTCCATATTTCTTCCTAATATTGCCATCTATTCATCAAAACCCATTTAAGCTTTTCAAAGTTTTTTCTCATTTTCCAGAAAGATATCATTTTTTCTTGATAGTAAAACAGTCCTGGTCTAGTGGGAGGTGTCCCTGCCCATGGCAGGGGGGTTGGAACTCGATGATCTTCAAGGTCCTTTCCAACCTAAACCATTCTATGATTCTATGATTTTATATTCCGTTATAAAAGCAAAATCCATTTTCCAATCTATGCGCTAAAAATATTAGGTAAAGGAAGGGCTGTAAACAAGGGGTGAGAAACATCAAACCATCTTTTGTTGTAGTTTCACCTTTTCATCTTTTCTGAAAATGAGTATTCACCTCTATTAGGTGTTTTAGCTATTAATCTACCGTAGGCCTTGAAGATTAGTATCTGTACCACAGTATGTTCCTCAGTTGTGGTCACTGATCTTTATCTCACAAAAACAGCTTGCACAGTCCATGTTTTACTCATCACAATCCCCTTTTATTGGCACTTTGTGAGCAAGAAAATAGCTTCAGCAATCGCATGTGTGGGTCATTACGAGTTCATCAGAAAGGTAGTGTTTCCAATTCTTGGGGTTTTAAGTGTGAGTCTGGAACCTTTGCCAGAGGATGCTAGCATTTCAGCAATTAGACTATGATTTTAATCAGCTGAGATTTATACGCCAAGCAGAATCTTCTCATGAAGCAGGCTGTATATTCTGTAATGTGCAAAGAGTGTAGTAAAAGTGGACACTCTGATTGGATAGCGAATTGTTCCACGAAAGAAAGCTCATAATTTAGCAGTAAGAACAAAAGTGTTGCTACTGATATTTCATATATGTTTGCGCTGTGCAAATTTAAATACTTCCCTTTTGAAAGATGTTCATGAAACTTCTCACTTGTTAATTATTTTTAATGATACTTTAGAAGCTATCAAAAACTAGAAAGTAACTCTAGGGATACTGGCTTAAAGTTACTTGCAAATTACAAGCACCTTTTTTTTTCACTTGGATAGGTTTGTAGCTGACATACCTACAGGAAGAAGTAGAAATTGTATCCATCACTTGCACCTTATTTCTAAACCCTCATTTTTACAGTGAAGAGCAGATCTACAAAAATGTGATACCAAAAAGTTTGGGTAGTTCTTCTGCTCACAGTACTTTATAAAATATTGGAGGTAATCTTGCCAATGTAAATAGAAGCCCAGAAGATGTCATTAGGCAATTGGTATTTAGGTTATCACCTGTGATTACCCAATTTGAGAAGTACATTCAATAGTGCAGGAGGTGGCAGCATTGTTACCCCAGCAAAAGGGACGTTTTCTCAAAAAATGTACTTGTTTGGAAAATACAATGGTAATGTATACAGCTTTGGAATATTTTTCGGATTTCCAAGTGATGAGACTTGCAGCGATTCTTTGCTGTTACAATGCATGTGGTAGAAATGCTTCCGAGAAGAAAATATATAAACAGTTTCGTTACTTCTTAGGTAATGTAGAGAATGCTTTGGCTTTATCGGCCAGATTCAAGTTACAAAATCTTTATAGTTAAAAACATAGTACAAATTATAACAAGACTAAAGATGGAGTTTTCTTTACGGTTTGCCTTTTAAGAAAAACTTGCATTGCTTTTCACAATTTAAATGAAGAAAATACTGATTGACCCTAAAAACAGAAAAAGAGATCCTTTTGCATAGCCGGTGGCCTCTGTATTTACTTATACAGTCATCTCTGTGGTGTGACCAAATAGTTATTTGTATGAAAAAGTCCAGTTCTTGAATGGATGTGTGTTGGCATTTTTTAAAGATATGTAGTAATACTTTCTTTGAGAAGGGTCTGGCCTCTTTTTGTACCAAGTCTGGGCTCTTTTTATATCAACTCCTGACAATTAACTTGTACCAAGCAGAAGTTCTGTATTTTCTACCAGACCTGCGTATCTGCTTTTATACGCAAATAACATCTACTAGGAAAATAATGTTATTTTCTTACAATGTCAGAAAGACAAAGTTAATGCTTATTTTCATGGTGTACAGGAAGTCTATCATGTTAAGAAGTAAATTATTCATTATCTTTTTGTATAAAAAACATTTTCTATGAGATGTTATTTTTGAAAATGTTTATATTTAGTTATTAATTTGGAATTTTAAATTTTAGAGAAATTATGCTAATATTTCTCTTTTAATAAATTGTTCATGCATTATGTACTAAATGATCTGTGTTTTTTAAACAAGGGATAAAAAGGAGTGTAATTCTTCTTTCTGGTAGGCATTTAAATGCTATCTGATAGATCAAAAGTGAATAATCTCAGGTTTAGCAGCTGATCCTATGCACACGTAAGTGAATTCTAGATGAAGAAGGTCTGGCTGATGTCCTTGCAGTTCAGATGCATCTGACCTGATCATGACCATCTTTTAGTAGCTTTAACTGTTACTAGTTTTTCTGATAGGAAAGAAAATTTTCTGCTCTCCTAGAAAAGACATGTGTGAAACTACTATATATTCACCTCGAACTAAAAAGTCCGTAATGTTATGGCGGATCTGAAGGGAAGAGTATGGGGAGATTAAGAGTTTTTAGCTTCTCTTACAAAATTACCCAATTGGTCCAGATGTGTTATTTTTTACCTTGGTATACTGTAGAAAGCATCAGCAAGGAACATTTAATGCTGATGATTAGTAGTTAAAAGACATGGATTTTTAGGGACAAAAATAATGGGCAAGTGAAAATGCCTTCCCTTCTAAACTAGGGAAGAAAACCCCAAAACTGATGTATTAGGGATCTCTTTTTCATGGCCAGTCTCAACGGAGAGTGTTTCAGTGAGTTGTCAGGTTTTCCAGACAGGGAAATGAAGGCTATTATCTAAAGTCACTTTAAGTGGTTTGGAAAGTAGGAGTAATGGTTAAGAACTAGAACAAAGAAAACCTCAGAGGCAATACATTGCTAACCAAATTATGGCTTTTAAATGCTGATACAAAACAAATCTTGGCAGCTACTCATTACTACCGTACCTCAGAACAAATTAATGGGCAATTAAATTCATGACATAGCTGTGCTGATTAAATGTAGGTAGGTCAAGAAGACTTGGGTAGGTTAAGTAATCTGCAGGGAATTTGGAAGGCAGTACATAGGTTATTAGTTTCTATAGAAACCTGTTCTACCATCTTCTTTTACCTGCCTTCCCAGCCATGCTTAAAACACTCATGCTATAAAAAATTTCCATCCAAAAGTACTGATTGAAAGCTTGAACCTCTTTACTCGTCACGGTTGCATGCTGGAACTATATGGGGAATTATATACTCCTAGCAAACGCCGTTCCCTTACTGTTTAAATTCCAGCAAAACAAAACTGGCGAGTGTTGCTAGAAAATACTCTTTTAGCAGAGAGGGTTTCCCGTAGCTGACTCCTTTCTGGCGGGTTTTAAAATGGTGCCGAGGTTCAGAACAGGACGGGGAGGCCGGTGCGTGAGGGAGGAGTGGTGGTGGTGATGTGCGTTCGTGCCTCTGCAGGGCTTCCCTGTTTGTGAAACTTCTTAATAGAGGGCGGGGGGAAAGCTGGGCTGAAAACCAAATGGCGCTGGAGATAAATGTCGCCAGACCTGTACACGCGAGTAATTGGTCTGCATTGGAGTACTTTGGACAAGGGACATCGTTTCACTTTCTGAAAATACATTCCAGTTTATCAACAATGTGGCTTTTTTATAGAAAAGAGTATATCCTAGGCGGCTTGCACAAAGAAGCTGGGAATTCTGCCTTTTTTCCTCCCGTCCGTAATACTGACTTTGCTGCAAGTTTTCTGATGTTCTATCAGGAAACATCAGCTGAATTTTTATAAATGCTGAGCACTCCTGCAGCCGTTGATGAGACATTCCCTGTGTGGAGGTGTGATAGTGTCTCCTTCTGACCTTTACTGCTCTTCCAGGTCTCTCTTTTCTCACACAAAGCTGTTTTAAAAAACAGCTAACAGACGTCCGTTTGCCCACATACGTCTCTTTATGTTCAGTGACATGGGTGGCAGTCACTGTTCACCCGTATAAGTACTTTAATTTTTTGCCTGCTTGAATGTGGTTGGAGTTTGAGCTAAGCTCAGAGACACCGTGAGGACTAAGGTGTCCTACTTAGTCTTTATTTATGGGTGTAGCTGTTGTGGTAAGTCAATACGCTGTACGTATCCGACCTTTGTCCTGTAGACCTTTCTTGTTGCTGATTGAGCGCTGACTCTGAAGCGTGTTCTAGTGCTTTTTCATTTATTTACTGTCAGCCCGATGATAGCAGCTGTTAAATTTTTCTGCGTCAGAGTGTTAATAACAGCCTATTCATAATTTTCCCAAAGCAGCCTACAGAAGGGTTATATTGAGAAGCTGAAGGCTTGGTAGGCAAGCATTATTGGCTCCGTGTATCAAACCAACATGTTTCAACGATGGATGCGTATTCACCATGGGACAACTCAGTGAAAGGAGCAGGAGTGGGGTGCTTTGAGTACATAAACCTACCGGAGCTTTTTATTGCATGGTACTATAGTGTATTACATATTAACTTGCAGAAGTAAATGTGGCAAAACCAGTTTTACAAGACCTCTTAAAAAAGATGCCTCATACATTATTCAAAGTCCCCATGTACTTTGCTATTGCAGAGACAGTTTGAACTGCACACTTGTAGCACATCATCTGCTGAAAAGCCTTGTACTTTTGTGGCCTGGGCATAAATTGTGGTGTGTTGTATAGGTCTGTATTTAGTCATAGGTCTAATAAGGAACTAAATGCTCATAAATGAGTAGATTATAAAAGTAAACAGTGACATCAGTTGGTGGCAATTGTTCTAGCACATTGTATGAAATGATAGGGATATCATGCTTCAGCTGAAGCAGAAATGCCTTAGAAACGTGTTTGAAGGTACTCCCAAATGTTCAAACAATAGGACTAACAACTTCTTTTCCCAAGGGATGATAACTATCAAAGTACCACTGCAGTAAAGATGACTGATGAATGCCAGGAGCAAATTTGACCCAGAGATGCCCTCATCTTCTGGAAATTCAAAACTTGGGATTATTGATGTATTTCATTTTATTATTACAGTTATTTTTTAATTTGGAAATGAAAAAATTAAATTGTACAGAACTCAATCATTCTTTAGCTAGTGCGTTTTACATATTTTGTCTACAAAGTGCTATAGAATTAAGCATTATGATGTATTTACCTATAAATAATTCACAATGCAATCACATCTTTTAAAGAACCTATTTATTTGTAATGATCTGACTATTTTAAAGAACCTATTTATTTGTAATGGTCTGACTATTTTATATTAAGCAACTATTAACTTGATCTGCCTTTTCTTCCCTATTTACATAGACCAAAATTAAGATTTAAAACTAGAAGTGAGTAATAACATAAGAAGTAGGGTTATAGACATTGTCCATGTCAGGTATCACAGGATCCATCTGAGCTAGACCAATGCAAAGCACTTTGTTTTACTGTCAGGTTCCAGCTTTAACTTACCCATTAACCATTCTGGGCCCTTGCAAGGCACTAAGGCAAGCGCGGGCATCTGAGTAGGCAGCAGCAGGTGAGGAATGGGAGATGAAACTAGAAAATTGCGGGAGAGGTTTGGATAAAATAATCCTTACTCTCCTTCTTTTATACAGAATCGGTAGAGAAGACTCCTTGACCTGCGATGCAGGTTTAAAATGCTTCGGGGATGCTCGACCTTTCCAGCTGCTCAGATGTGACTTGGGAGCTGCTAATGATGACTGCCCCCTTTGCTCCCTTTGCCCGCCTTTCTCCACAGCAGCGGGTACGGGCACACGCGTGGGCGCTCGCTGCTCCGGCGGTTGGGACTTCGCTCGCTGCCCCTTCTGAAACACTGCTCCACAGCTTCAGTGCTGCGTGCCTCACAGCAAAAGGGCTTGCCTTTAAATGTGACCCAGCTAGGGCTTTATCAGAGGTTCTTCCATCATTTTTGCTGCTGCCAAGCGGTATTCCCCAGTGCATGAGTCATATTAAGTACCAAATAATTTAATAATACTGTTAACAGGAATTAGTGTAGCTCTGACAAAAAGAAAAAATAAAAAGGCCTATATGGCGAGTAAGCTTGGTTACTGCTTTCCAGACAGATTTTTCTTCCTAATCATGAAAACAAAGCCTTGAGAGTCCCAAACCAGTCTTCTGAGGTATTTTACTCAAATGAGTAAAAATTAGGCCAAGCCTGAACAGCTGCTTCAATTTGTAGGATGTTGGTACTGCAGTTTAAGCGGAGACTGCTGTAAAAGGCTGAGGTTTTCTGCATCAGCTACATTACTGACATGCTTAATGCTAACCTTTCAGTAAATACATTCATGGAAAATCTCCGATTATCCCATCTCTGTTATATCTGTGAGGGTCTCTATTAACTCTGCAAAAGTGGGACGTCCTTCAGGTTTCTGAAAAGAAAAGCAGAGGATAAATTCATAATAGCAGATTGATAAATTATCGTACCAGACTTCAGGAGATAGTTACAAGTACCTATGAGCTATCATTTAAAATGTACATTTTATTTTATTAACACAGAAGAAAATATCAAGTTTACTGTTTGAGGGGAAAAAAATCATCTGTTCTTCACGACACCAGCAGTGTGAGTACAGCCACTTTTCCAAATGTTCCTAAAATTTCTTTATACTTATTTCAGTTCTGGACCAGAATTCCTATAGGATTTCTCCCCTGCAACAGATCACTGGAAAGCACTACATCTCAGGAAACTATGATACTCAGGAATGTTTCCTGGGCTGGTGAAAAAGGATCTTCACTGTTGTATCATTTGATGTATTGCAGCTGAGCGTGGAACAAACTCCTGGCAGGAGAAGAGAGAACTTCTTCCCCATCCTCTCTCTACAGGCTGGCATCCTGATGGATGTTTGCAGTAAGCAAGCAAGCAAGTTGCAGTTTAGGTTTCAATGTCTTAAGGTTTTTTTTTTACTCAGGGTGTAAAAATTTCATATAGAGTTATGGGCAAGAAAAGAGAGGTAGGATAAAGGAGGCAACGGTAGCAACAAGGTTCCCCAGATACTCTCAGTGTATACCTGCCAATTTCCACGAAAGCCTTGCACAAAAAGCTCTTCTGAAAGTACTTTTTATTTAAAGTTAAAGATTCACTTCCTGAGACACTACACAGGGAGGGACCTTAAGGGATTGCTCCGATCGAGAAGTTGGTGAAATGAATGTTTTGAAACCAATATAGAAAGACATAGTTGCTTGAGAAATAGAGAAAGAACATCAAGTATTAAATCAGGGTGGAAAGGGTGAAAGGAGTGCAGCCTAGGAACTGCAGGGATGTACAGATGTACCCTGAAAAACAGGATTTAAAATCCACATTTAGTGGGTATACCCACTTTGTATATGAATGTTTTCAGGTTATCATTCAGAGCAGAGCTAGAGAAAGCTATGCATGATGGAGGGGTGAAAAAAGTATTACATTTCATGCAGTAGAGAAGTGAGACAATAGTGGCATATTCCAAACCAGAGGTGGTGTAGACCTGTTGTATTGATGACATGCTTTATATTTATTGGATGCAACAGTCAAAAGAAACAGAGGCTTGTAAACTTAGATGTGATTTGTAAAAAGCATAGTGAGAGACACCAAGGATGCCACAGATGTGAAATAAGAATTTAATGCCTCAGTTTTTGAAGATTGCCTTTATATCCACATTACAAATTAATAATAACATAAAGTAATATCACAAGAAAAAAAAAGGTCAACAAACCTCATGCCAGCAGCTGTACATGACTTTGTACACAGAATGTGATGCCAAATGTGGTCGATAAAGTCGGTTTCCCTGAGAAATCTCACGGACAACTTCAGAATTTGACTTACATTCAAAAGGCATTTTGCCTTCCGTGAAAACTTCCCACATCAGTACACCTAGAAGTGAACCAAAACATTTAGGATGAACCAAAAACCCCAAACCCACAAGCTATTTAATGGCATTAGAAGCACAAAACCCACTCTTGATTTTTGTGGCTCGTGTGAAAATATGGGCAACCTGAGCTGAACTGACTACCAAAACCATTCTAAGTCAGCTAGGTTGATGGTCTGTGAAACAGAGATGAATATACATTTCACTAATGCAGATGTACCAAGAATGCACATTTCAGTCAAAATCTAATATTTAGGCACAGAGCCTTTCTATTAAAAATCATACTCATCTAATATAGGCAAGATTTGAAAAATGGGAAGGACTCAAGTTTAAGATAGGTAGTAGCAGTAAAAAGTTACACTTTCTTAAATCACATCAGTAGTCTTAGGGAAGCACAGTATGTTGCACATTCATCTAATCAACTCACCAAATGACCAGACATCTGATTTGCTGCTATATTTTTTGAAATGAAAGACCTCAGGAGATGACCATTTGACTGGAAATTTGGCACCTGAAGAGCTGATATATTCGTCGTCAATGACATACCTAAAGAATAACAGGAAAGAGCACATATTTTAATGATAGTCAAAGGGCAAGTAGTTCTAGCAACATTCCCACAGATGGTTTATAATTCCATAAAAATGCAGTGTTAATTTAGAAACAACAAAATAGTATCACTAATTTAATGTGAAATGCACACAGATACCTACACTAGAAGATATGCGCTTAAAGAGATTTCTGTTTAAATGAATGATTTGAATTGTCCATGAGAAATATGTCAGAATAAACCATTTTAATACCATCCATAAGACTGACGGGATGGTTGTTACTGTTATCATCTGGGTCTATATTGATAGGAAAGATCCCTACACCATGGGCAGGAAAACCACCAGCAATAAATAATTATTGTCTCTTTTTAAAAGAGTCTGCCTTTTTAACCACTTGTTGTACCCGAACACTACTGGTAGGGAGCTACGCTTCATAACTGCCCAACTTCAGAGATGTAATATCTGGCACATTCTTACAGAAGCAACACAGAAAGAAATATTCATCACATACACAACAGCTCTTGCAGGTGCACTGGAAAAGTGATTTTCTTTGCCCAAACTTATAGGATCTGACCTCCCAGTTCAGATGAAATTTTGCCTGCCTGACACAGGCATTTATAGGGCAACATTTTAAAAGGCTACTAGACTAACACCTACATACATACAATCTCTGTGCACATTTTCCCAGGGTTAATGTCCCTGAGCAGATGACAGATGTAGATGACACATTGGTTCTCATGGAAGGCATAATGCATTGGCATCTTTTAAAGCACTTTTTAAAGGAGGTCACATTGAGAGAAATCATTTATCTCCCTTTCTTATTTTGGTGCAGGCGCAGAAAGATGAGACGTTATTGGATAAGGAACATAGGAAATAACAGTACAAAATAACCGGTAGTGGCAGTTGTGTGAGCTCTGAATAATTAGGTTGTGTTCCTGCCACCTCTCCATGGTCTCCCCGGGAGAGTGAGTGCCTGTCCTAGAGCCACACCACCAGCTCCATGGCAGCCGTGAGCCATTCAGGTCCATTATTCTCAGTCGGGACTCTGACAGCCCTTTGGTCTCTTACTGTGTTTTCTGGTGCATTTGGAAGAGTCCAGACCCCTGATACTGACCTTACGTTTTTGGGGAGCAGTGCAACCAGTGGGCACTGCCATGGTATAGGACAGCCTTTTGAAAAACAAGTATTTAGTTATGAACTGCTGGGGTGTTGCAATCCTTGGGCTAGAAATAGGAGGCAAAACCAAAGAGGAAGGTAAGCGGCATGGCTGTGCTGAACTAAAGACTTGCAGTCGCGGGACGAACCTCCTGCTCAGAGCCATGCACTGCCTTTCAAACTTGGCTGCCTCCAAAGTGAGTCAAAAAATACTAACCCAGCAGAAAAGACAGCCAGTAAAACACAGAAGTGGAGAGCTTTGTGCTGGGCTCGCAAGGGGAGAGAAGGAAGGAGTGAAACAACCCTGTTGGGTAGCAGTGGGTCCTTCAGTCAGCTCAGCCATAAAATATAGCACATCCTATGGGGGAAGTCTGTGAGGGCAGAGCTACGTTTCCCTGGCCTGTGCTTGTCAGAGTGAATTTTGCTCTCTTTCTCCATGTCTGAGTCTGGAGGAGGGCCATGAAGATGATCCAAGGAATGGAGCACCTCTGCTATGAGGACAGGCTGAGAGAGTTGGGGTTGTTCTCTTCTGGAGAAGAGACGGCTCTGGGGACACCTTATTGTGGCCTTCCAGTACCCAAAGGGGCCTACAGGAAAGCTGGAGAGGGACTCTTGATCAGGGAGTGTAGTGATAGGACAAGGGGTGATGGCTTTAAACTGAAAGAGGGGAGATTTAGATTAGATATTGGAAGAAATTCTTTACTCTGAGGGTGGAGAGGCAGTGGCACAGGCTGGGATCAGGGAAGCTGTGGCTGCCCCATCCCTGGAGGTGTCCAAGGCCAGGCTGGATGGGGCTTTGAGCAACCTGTTCTGGTGGGAGGTGTCCCTGCCCATGGCAGGGGCGTTGGAACTCGATGATCTTCAAGGTCCTTTCCAACCTAAACCATTCTATGATTCTATGTTTGGCTGGTCGTCTCATTAAGCAGAAAAACCACTTCCCTGCTAGAGCAGCGCACGTCACGCTTCCTGCCCGCCCTGACGGTCCTCCCTGCCTCCTGCCCAACCTACTCAGCCGTTGCCACCTCTAAAGGTCAGCACCAGTGCCCAGATCTGTCCCTAGGGACTTTCTGTCCTCCCTGCTGCTCAGAAAAGTTGGGGAACTTGTTTCTCCAACCTTCTGGCAGCTCTGTGTGCCCTGGGCATTTCTCTGTCCATAAACACTTCTGAAGTTTACCTGGCACTTTGTCTTACACTCACCAATAGCAAGAGGAGGACACGACACCCAGTTCATGGTACAACAGTTAAACAACATTATAATTTTCATCAGAATTCAAAATTTGACTGCAGTGGGATTCCCCAAACCAGCGAAGCAAGCGATAAGGTTAACTTAAGGTCACGCTGCAGCTGAGAATAGGTACTCACGAAACCTGCGTCAATGGCCTCGTACCTCGCCATGCCGAAGTCGGACACTTTAACGATGTGCTGAGCGTTGACTAAACAGTTTCTTGCAGCCTGGGGATAATGAGAGAAACATATCTGAAACCTGTGCTAAAGCATTTTAAGAAAAATACCGCAGCCGATTATTTTTGTTTCAGCTCATACTGTATCTATTCTAAAAAGAGATGAGTGTCTTGCTCAAAAATATAAGTGGATTTCTGGCTCTGAGTCAGTGAACATATTTCACTACTGTGTAGTTACACGTACATAGCATATATCAGCTTAAATGCTTGTAGTATGACTTGCCATATTTTTACATATTCCTGCATGGTGAAAGGAATTTTAGGCTGCAGAGTTGAGTTATCCAAGCAGATATTTTCCTGAACACTAGCATTAGGACACTCAATGTGAATTTTAAAAAATGTTTTGTGACTTTTCCATTACAGAAATTGGGAAATCCTTGGAAATTTTCAAGATTTTACATTTCTTTAGGCAGCTAGGGAGGAGAGGAGGAAGATTTCCTCTCTGCATCCAGATGTGAGCACTGAACAAAAAGCAGAGAGTAAGGAAACACGCTCCTCTCCTGTGGTTCCCTGTGTATGAAGGGTAGGGCAGAAAAGCCACCCAGATATCCCAGCATCAAGGTAAGGCAGTAGGGAGCAGAAAAAATGTAGATTTAAAAAAAATTCTTAAAAAGAAAAATCCTCATTGTTGCTGACCTTTTGTATTGCTGTGATTTTGGTTGTGTTGTGATCACTGCATGATACTCTTGTATTGGGATCTCCTGAGATCCTCCTGCACCATGCTAATATCCCAATTTTCGCTGACTTCTCTCAATTATCAAGTAGTTTTTCTGGCTGTTCACAGACAAACGAACAGCTGAAAAGTTTGTGTTTACAGACAGGAAAACACTGTTGGCTTATTAGATCCTGCAGGGCTGAAGTCTTAAAGGACACATTAGTGTGCTATAAAATGCAGTGGCGTGTTCTATACCGCCAATATTTACCAATAACTTCAGAAAACCTATTGTACTTACTAAATCACGGTGAATAAAGCTATTTCTTTCCAGGTACTCCATCCCTTCGCACACATCCTGGCACATGCTCAGCAGCATGTCTCTGCCGAGTTTCCCTCGCCTTTGCCGAAGGTAGTTGAGCAGGCAGCCGTTTTCCATGAATTCGGTCACAACGTAGAGAGGCTTGTGGTGTGTGCACACTCCGTAAAGCTGGACCAGCTTCGGGTGGGAGAGTTTCCTGTTTAAAATTGCATTTTAGACAGGCTAGCATTTGTCCCTGGCAGGTGACTAGACTTTGATTCTCATGATGGTACTTTCAGTGCTTGATAAACAGTATTCAATTCAACTGGCCTCAGAGTTGTCCCACTATCCAACACATTTCTGCCTACAATTTCCTCCAAAAAGTGCACTGTTTGAATTCGTAATTGTTCATCAGTTATAAAAATGCAGTGAGTGGAAAGCTTGATTTGGATGATGTGAAAGGGAAAGGTCTAGTTATGCCTGGCTTTCAGGCAGGGGACATGACCCTGCAAGAGTTCTTTCTCTTCTGGGCTGGATACTTCCCTAATTTACAAAATTAGCAGAAAAGGTAATATAGTTTCTCAAAAGCTTTAGTTAGATATGAGCTCTGCCAGTGGTCCTAGAGGCACTGAACTATGGATGAAAGAATAGTTGTGGGAGCACATCTAGTTATCAGCACATTTACTCCCCTTTGAGCTCCACAGCACAAAGCGGTGCACACTCTAAAGAAAGAGTCTGTCAACAGGTGCAGTGAGCATCCGTGTCAGTCTAGTTCAGACCTTTATATCAGCCTTTCTGTCCTGCACACCCACTGTTTCCACCAAACTGGTCTCTCTGTTTGTTTTAATTGGAATTAGGTTGTATTTATTTCTTGGTCATCTCAATGACAACTGTCAGATATAATAGCTTTTGTACTTACATCATCACTTTGGCCTCCTCGATGAAATCATCTTCAGACATTGCACCTTCATTGATTGTTTTGATGGCAACCTTGATGGTTGCTTTCCATTTACCCAGCTGAACGACTCCAAACTGTCCGCGTCCAAGTTCTTTCATGAACGTCAGTTCAGATGGGTTTAATTCCCACTCTTCTATAAAAGCAACCCGAAATGTTACAACAGTCAGGTCAGCTTTCCTGAGCCGTGCTCCAGGAGACATGCTTTGCTATTTGCAGTTAATGCAAAACGTCACAACTGTTCATCATCTATAGCATGAGTTTTAAATATTTGAACATTTCCACATGCTTATATATGTTTATATGTGAATGTTATTTTACAGCTTGTAGAATGTGATTAGTGTTTAAATTGCTTAATGCAGGAATGTCTGAGGCTTGCAGATAACACAAGTGTTTAGCTTTGATTACATATGAGAACTTTTTGGCATTATCATATGTGACGTTGAACTCTGAACCAGTACTGGATGGGTAATATTGCTACAGAAATAGTTACTGGCTGCCTCTATTGTAATAACCACAGTAGTTCTGCCCTTCAGAATATTAAGCCTTGAGATTAATGGGAACATTCACAAGAAACATACATGATTTTGGAGGTTCCTATCATCAGCCAGATGATATGAACTTCCTGATCTATATACACAAAACTGGCATTTATTGCTTGTTTTCTAATACTGTATAAGAGTTCATACTTATTTCTAAAACTTGCAGAACTGACAAGGAAAATCTTCCCCATAAAAAATATTTGTTTCAATTTCCTAAGCATTTCAATAAATCAAATAGCCTTTGAAAAGCTATTAAATGTATATTTGAGTCTTAGGCCTGCTTAGAAAAGTCCAGATAGCTCTGAAATGTGCTGGTGGTTGTAACAGAACCACAACAGTTGCTGAACAGAAGGACTCGAGTCAGGTGTCTCATTTGGTACTGATGCCTTACAAGGAAATGAGTGTCCATTTTCGGTGAATATGCAGCTGTTTATGTGTTTCTTATTACTGGGAAATTTCACAGATACAATGGGTGAATGCAATCTAAATTCTTCCCTAGGCAGATACCTAAATCTCCACCAAAAGAAGATAAAAACTTTACCATAACTAAATCCTGCTGTAGCTGGTGAAGAACATTCAGCTGATCCAATTGGATGTCGGAGACGAGTGATAAGACCTGTGGGGGACAAAGCAACAATATTCTGTTGACTGATTACTCCATTTTACTCCAGCCAAAGCATGCTATATCATACCTCTTCTCAAACAAAAATATTTGGAATCTGACATACATTTATTATTTCTCGAAGTTACTTTTGCTTACAGCTTGTTTGGATAAAACACCACAGTGAGAGGAAATGGAGGAAGACTATTCAATAGGGCCGTGACTACAGAAGTATCTATACTTTCATACAACCGAAAGTGATACTTTTGCTCTCTTCTTTGCTTGTACCATGTTAGTTCTCTTAAGTAAATGAGTACTACAATACTGTATTAGCCACCTAAGCGGTTCCAGCATGATTTCTCAGGCTTGTTTCCCACTGTAAGAAATATTTTTGTGTCTGTCACTCATTTTCTTTCAATTCACAAGCCAACGGTACCAGCGAGTACATCCCTCACCAAGGACTCCCTGCATTCATTCATTCTTCTCACTGTTACTTTCAGGTCCTTTTCTGCTTCATGTGTTTCCTCTAGTCCCCCTCCCTCCAGCAAAAGGCTCTGTCCATTCCCATATCTTCCTTCCTCAGTAGTGTGAATGATCTCTGTCTGTTTTCCCACATACACACATTCAGGTTAAAAACCTTTTATAGTGTATTAAAATGATGGGCAGAAACAAGGTAAAGGGCACTTTTTAATGCTAAAAATTATAAAAGGTTGCCATCAGCCAACGATTAGAGGTGGCTAACCCTGGTAGGCCGCAAACCAGTGATAAAGAGTCCTTGTGCTCCCTAATTCTGTCTTTGATTGTTTGTGGAGTGGGTTTTTTTTTTCCAAAATAGCACCTGCTTTTCTTAAATTGTACGCATGCAAGTCCTTGTTGTAGACAAGGAAGGAATTATGATCAAATTTCATACATGTCCCATTCAGTCAAATATGAACCAAGAGAATACAGAGCAGGTAACTACACCAGGCTTTGTAAAAACATGTAGATTAGTTTGGTAGTTTCACTTCCCTCATGGTATATGCACACTGCAGCTATGACTTTGGCAGAAAGGATCATGGCATATTTGAATTCATCAGCAATAGAAAAGCTTGTGTCACTTTTTATAAGGGAAGTATTAGAAGAAGTATAATTTCCAATCTTCCAAATTCCTGAGGAGCTTCAAATCATCAGTTGTAAAACCTTACCAGCTTGCATCCATTACCTGCAGCATTGTGTTGATGATACTCAATGAGTTCAGGAACAGATGAAAAGAGATATTTTTCTGCCACATAATATTGTCCCAAGTGATTTTTCTTAATTTGGTAATGTCGAATATCTCCACCATGACTTCTGAAATCAAGAAAGCATTATAAATTTCAGGAAAAATAATTTGTACTATAAATCTGATTAAATTTTACTTTGAAAGAAATCACAGAAAAATTTGAAAGCTTGGGGTACAATTCTCAACTTAAAATGGCTGCGTGTGGCTGGGATAGTGTTGCAGGAAAAAAAGAAGACTCCTTGAGTGGATCCCTCTCCCAACTTTGGGAGATACTGCACAATGGTTTTTATTGCACAAGTATCATTGCATCCATAAGAAATAGCCGTAGCATTTAACAGGTGTTCCTCATAATTCAACACTTATTTGAATCTAAGCTTTTAAAATTTAAATGCTCTTCATTACCTCAGTTTCCCACCAAAAGTTAAAAACATATTCATGTATACTGTGAGATTACATTTTCTGTTTTGATCCTCAAAAGGCTCCTCACTGAAGCTTTTATGTGATATGTTTACTTTTTTTGGATACTTTACTTTTTTACGTTTACTGTTTCTCCACATTATCTGCCTTTCTTGCTGTCTGTACATTTTGCTGCCCATCTACCCCTGCTTTCTGGAAGATTCCAAATGAAGTTAGGTTTGCATTTCAGGCTGGAGGTGGCTGCTGAAGGTTGGTACCCTACCGCAATTGTGAGCCTTAGCCCAGCACAGGGGTGGTGGGGTGGGCTCACCCCACATTTCCGAGGAAGGGCGGGAGAGAGGAAGAAGGTGATGGTAGCAGCGAGGCTTTTGCCTTGCTTCTCTCACCTCTGGATTTCTCTGAGAGAGAAGGAAAGCAAACGCCACTGATGCACGAGGATGTAGGAGGGCTGAGGGTGGGGGGCATAAGGCAGCTCAAGAAGGGGTAAGTCAAAGCTGTAGGTGGTCACTATTGATGTGATGGAAAAGTGAGTCCTGCGGCAGACCTCCAGCAAAAGAAGAAAGACTGCACAGTGAGGAGGTGAGGTGATTTTACGAGAAAAACAGGAGAAGTTGGGGGCAACAGAATCTGGGATGACAGCCATGGCCCTTCATGTAGAGAGGCAAGAAGATGTGAATGCAAGGTCTTATTGCCTGCATTACATGGGTGGGATGCATGGCTGTCACAGCAGATTATTTGAGGACTCCAATGAGTGCAGTTAATCTTGTATTGACAGGACATTTGTACCCTGACTCCCAGACCCACTGCCCACTATTTCTGCACATGGGGTAATTAACTCTGCATGAACAGCACTCCAGTGGTTCCCCACTCCTGTGCACCCCATGTCCAACCTACCCACTTAGCCCGAGGATTTTGGGGGAAGCTCTTCCACCACCTCTTGATCCAAACCCTAACCATGCAGAGCAACTCACCCTTTGGCCCGCGAATACATAGACAGTGTAAGAAGTCCCTGTTGGCTTGAATCTCTGACAACAAATGCACCTTCTTTGGACTGAAAAGAAAACCAAGTAGAGTTATTTTCTGCTTTTGAGCTTGAATAATCCTCCCCTCAGATAGGACTTGCAGCTGATTACCAAATTCTGTGGAATACCTATGACCATTTGGGAGAGGGATAAAGCAGTGGAGAACGGGAATTGATAGCCAGGTAGATAGCAGAGTAAAATTAACCAAGGGAAAACATTAAGTTCCAGGCAATTTCTTGGAGTTAAATAATTTAGGTGAATTACAGTCTTCAGTGTGAAGTAGTGAAAATGCTTTGATTTATTAAAAAATCAAATTGTACAAATCACCAGAATAAAATACTGTAAAACAGTTCTATCTGAGATGTTCTTCTCTGGTCTGTCTTGCCCAAGCCCTGTGTTAGTCCTTGAGCAAAGACCCAATGAGTTTAACTGAGTTAGGCACTTTGGTAATGGATAGGGGTTAGAACGCAATATGGATTGTTTGCTCTATACATAAGGAAGATGCAGGGAGTTTGTTAAGCTCTGCCACCTCGCTAACTTGTTACTACTAAGATTTCAGTCTTCAGTGTTTCATACAAAAGAAAAGCACAGTAAACCACATGTAATTCAATTTATCTAGTATGGAAAATCTACATTGAATTTCCTGGGGCTACAACTTAAAACTCTGTGAAGTCTGGATTAGTCTGCACTGTACGATTACCCCAGAAAACCTTTTTATTTTAAAGTACTCTCTCTCTCTTACTGCATGCCAAAAAGATTTGCAATTGACTGTGGTAATGGTCTTGATGCCTCTACTGATAGATCTTTCTAGATATCATTAGCTCTTTGTATAAGCTGAGTTACCTTCTGGCGCAAGAGAAGTTCTGCCTGGCTTCTGTTTATGTTTTTGCAATACCACCTGCAACGAAGAGATAGCCTATCCTTTAATTTCAGCCATTTTCAACCATTAATTTTTGTAATACATCTTATCAGTCCAAAAACCTGAATAGAACTATCGTTGTATACAAGCTTCTCTTAATTTGAAGTGACTTTATGAGACCACTGTAAATATAACAACTCTTTTCCCCATTCACTGTGATTAAATATAAGCTCAAACAAAAGAAGACCCAGGAAACAGTTATGCCAAACTCTGATGAAATTTGCAGTCCCGCTCACAGCATCAAGCCTCTCTTCTCTGGAATTTTGCAGAATTTTACTCTTCTCTCCAGTAAATTAGGTTGAAGTAATCAGAATTAGCTTCTAGTCAATTAATTACATGTTCACAACAGGAAGAGATCAGAATATGGAAACATTATGTAGTGAGCCCACAGAAATAGGAAACATCTGGATTCTGCCATTGTGATTTATGCAAATGAATGTTGTTGAAGTACTCGGTGTTTGTAACTTCACGTTACACTCTCTGAGCAAATAGTTCCAAATCCAAATGGTTACTTCATTCTGAGTAACACAAAATCCAGAGCTTTCAATAAACATCTGTTCGTGTCTAATGAAGACTAAAGGATCAAGCACTAAAATGTATTACTCCAAATAATTTTTAGAAAAGAAAGTGCAATTACCATTTTCAAGAGTACTTACTCATATGTTTCTAAATTACTTTTCTTGTTCTCAGTAACATAATTGCTGGGAATTAGACCTTCATTCCTGAAATGACATATTGAGAATAGTTTAGATTGGATAGTAGGAAAAATTTCTTCACCAAAAGGGTCATCGAGCACTGGAACAGGCTGCCCAGGGAAGTGGGTAAGTCACCATCCCTGGAGGTATTTAAAAGACATGTGTAGACATGGCCCTTAGGGACATGGTTTAATGGTGGACTTGGCAGTGTTAGGTTGATGGTTGGACTCGATGATCATAAAGGTCTTTTCCAACCTAAACGATTCTATGATTCTATAACAGTATGGTATATAATATGAATAGGATTAAAGCATACATCTTTCTTTTGTTGAATTATAAAGGTTACTTATACTATTGGCTAAGTCATTAGATACTAAACCCCAACGTGGGAACTAAGTAGATGTCTGAGTCCTTCCATCCAATGCACGATCTTTCTGACCCACAACTGTGGATAGCTACTGAAATGAGTAAGTCAGCTGGGATAGGATATTTATAGAGTGCTGAGAGCAGCATGTTAATGAAAATTTTCAAGTCAAACCACAAGAAAATTTAGAAAAAAAATACATTTCTTCTGAATCAGAAGCCACTCTCTTCATTTCTAACCTTGTAACGATATAAAGCTTTTTTGTTTAAGTGTAAAGTGTGTGCTTGCATGTGTATACAAAAGAATAATCCAGTGGACTCTAACTACAAATGTGAGTTCAGAAAAAAAAGCATGTAAAAGCATTTAGAGGGGAAATCTGAATGAGGAGGAGAGTTATTGTAGAACATATAACCATTCCCAGCATGACAGTACAGAATACACTGAGAAAATGCAAAGGAGAAACAGGAACGACATGAAAAAGACATAAATGTGGAAAGGATCCTAACTGAAGTTATCTAGCTCTCTAAAATGTCCAGGAATTTTGGATCAGGGATTTTGTTTCAGGCACATGTCTTAATAATCTCTGTGGTCTTTATGAAGTGTTGACACATATACACTGCGTTGTAAAGAACTTGAAGTATGGAAAGCTGGATTTGCACATGGCTCAGAGCCCAGTGATTCACACGGTCCTCAAATGCCCTTGTGTTGCTCAAGAAATTGCTGAGTCTAGGACTTAACTCTGAATTCTCAACAGATTCTAGATTCCCCACCCATTTCTGGGGTGCCAAGCACTGCCAAAAGTCTGCCCAGTCAATTTGTGTGCCTCATACATAGCTGAACACTTTCAAACCTGCCCCTAAATTGTTGCATATGCCTCATTCTGCCTGCCTGCTTTCACAGGGGTTGTTTTAGGTTTTTTTCTTTCTGTGTAGGGAGACTGAAATAGATGCCCGCTCTCTTACCCATGTTTGTCTCTTGCCTTCCACCAGTGGGGATCAAACTGTTCGAGGATAATGTATTCTTCTGACTTCTTGAGTGGTAAATCCGAGGGTCCTCTAGCAAAAAAGTCATAGAGTGCAATAACTCTGGGTTTTGTTGTGTGATCTTCCAAGGCCTCGGCAGGTAGAGGAGGTAACGGCTTGTTCTTTAACTGCATTTGCCTTTTACGCTAGTGAAAAAAAAGTACCTTTCATAATTAGTCTTTTCTCCTTACTATTGCTTGCTTAATTCCCCTGCTATTATACTGTCTCAGTAACTAAAAGAAACTCATGGTGGTCATTATTTCCCCTTGTAAAGCACTAGCACCTCATCACCTGTTAAACAGTTAGACTTGTGAGTAGTTTGGTGTAGAAGCCAAAATGACAATGGAAAGTACTGTGAACAATAAACAAGCCATCTACCTTGGCTTCTACATTGTATGAATGCTGGGAGAACTCAGCTGGTGAAAAGGTGAAGGAGCATTGAAATCAGTGGAGTTACAATGTCTGGAAATTCAGTCATTCATCTGAAGAATTAACATGGAGAGCACTGCAGACTTTCCTAGCAAATCAGCAGGAACATAATTTTCTTTTGCATCAAGTTAGGTTCTAGCTTTGCACTTGTTTATGCTTTGAAAACTCAGATTATTCAGCTTAGATCTTGTAAGACTGAGGTGGGCGTTTCACATGCCAGCTGAGCAAGGCCAGCTTGCATCTGCCCAACAGAGCAGTCCCACCTTTCCCACTTCCATCACCCAAACACAGAAGTGGGAGAAGGAACCACCTTGTCCATGACAGAGAGCTTGGGAAACCTCACTGTGACCCTGTATTTACATCAGTATGAACCTTCAGATACCCTTACTGTATAATTTTTATGCAATGAAGGACCTTACATGCACAAGAGTTAGTTACTCCTCTGCTTGTTCTGGTACTGAGCCGCCATATGGCACATCACCTCAATCCTCTCTTTTCACCTGCCAAAATGTTACTTACCCTGCACTTCCAAGTAGATGTGTAGGAAACGTCTGGTTGTGAGGCTGAGTACTGGGTCACCAGGCCAGTACCAGGGTCCAGGTTCATTTTTGTTCTCATTGCTCTGATTTTGAAAAACATGAAGCATTTGTGTGAATACATATCTATAAATATTCACATAAAAATATTAATTTGTGGGTATATATGTCTTCCTTCATATTAGGGATATGCAGGGTAGAGCTTCTTTAAACTTCTGTACAATTAACAGTTCTACTGAAAATACAGGGATTTTCAAAAGTCCTTTAATGTGTAGATATTTTGATCATCCTGATTGCTGAAAAGCTTAAGCATTTCACATACCTTTTTTGCACGGTGCAGCAGCAGCAGCAGCAGAAAACAGACTGGATGGTGTGATCTGTGAACAAGAACATTTCCCATATTTGCAGAGTTCCTGTTTGTTTGTTTACAGAATTAAGGACTACCATATGTGCTTAGACCCATTATTAGCCCTATCTTGCTGTGAGGTATCTAACAAATCATTAAGGCTGAATCTGCATCCACCAAAGACAGCAGACCTCTCCTGCTGCCCCATCTATTTACCCCCACTGTCTCCCTTACAATGTCTTCACAATTATGAGGCCATGTGATGAGTTAAATCAGCTCACTGATCAGAAAGGAAAAAAAAAAAAGGCCTTGTCAGCCAGATCAGTACCAATCTGGCTGAACACACCAACCCGTGCAAGCTCTAACCAGTGCAACGAAGAGGATGAGAACATCATCAGGGGCAGGAGGTGGAGAACTGTCCCCTTCGGCAATGACATAATTATTAGATCATTCAAGCCAAATACAAAATCACACTTGCACAACAATCTTTTTCTTATTGTGAGGTTTATTAAAGGAGACACACTACATCCAATTCTTTGAATTAACACTGACTTTCCTGTTTCTGTTGCTGCCATTAATACACTATATGCCCAGATTTAAAGAACTAACAAAAGATATGCTTTACACTTAGGTGCCAAGTGGTGGATAATCCTGAGAAAAATACATCGGACACATCATCACATACCTCATACATTTGGAGATAAATCAATCTAATATATCTTGTATGAGCTGCAGAAAGGATATAGTATTAAATAGGTTGGAAGGCATTAAGAAGATCTGAACGAGGTAATTAAATGGTTGACATCCGCTCTGGTCCACTTTCACTCAGGCTGAGACCTACTTTCCTCAACTTGTGTTCCCAGGGCCGTTTCAACCAAGCTGTGGCAGCTACGGTCCCGTCCCCTTTCCCTCTGCACTGCTGCTCATCTCATCTCCAATGGAGCGAGACGGGATGCTAAACCAGTGGGGAATCACTGCTGGGCCGGCTCCCTGAACCATCTTCACCATCATGCACCACCGGTGGTTGGGTGGGCAGCAGCACCAGCGGGCCAGGCTCAGGCTCTCGGGTGTGATGTATGCTCTCTTTAGGAAGCATGACAGCAAAGCATGCAGAGACAAGGCTCCAGTCATACTCAGCTGCACTGATAGAAAGTAAACTTTATATCCCACTCCAAGGAGTCCTGAGTTTTCTCTGCCACAGAGGTCATAGTACAAAAAGAGGCCTCAGAAAGTTATTTTAAATAGAATATCTGAGGTCTCAGTATTTTGTTGTTGTATCTTTCACAAGGTATGTCTTTCTCCCAGCATTGTCTTCACTTTATTTGTTTTTCTCTCATGGCGTCTTTGGTTTGTTGATCCTAATGACTTAATCCAGCCAGGAATAAATAGGGTGCCCCTTCTGGTGTTCTGTAAGACTTTTTGCCAATGCCCGTTACCAACATTTCAGCCAAATGTGCTGAAAGTATGCATACTAGCACTCAAAATATTAAGTAACCTTACTACACAATGAAAATGTAATTATTTTCTCTAAGAAGGTACCTAACTTAGCAAATATTGCACTAATGAAAGAAAGAAGAATGTCAGATTTCAGAAAGATAATACCAAAACTAGTTCTTAACTGGAAGAGGAAGAGACCTGTCTCATATGTGTTTTGGTTTGAGTATTTATCTTGAAAGTCGTGGGGCAATTTCCCTTAGACTGTTGCATCCTGTGAAGAACCTGTTGTGTGGGAAGTTGACGAGCCTACATTAATCAGAAGACACTATCAACTGTTTGATAAAAGTTTCCACTGACGGCTATGCAAAATGCAGCAATTACAAATACCCAAGCCAGCTGACACCGACAATTTTCTTTAAAGAAACCAGGCTGAAAAGATATGGGCAACGCAATTCATTTGCTGCGTAATTTTCCAGTGTACATTAAACTGTCCCTCAGCTGTTTAAAATTATAGTGGCTGAAGTTTGCCTGAACATGGTCTCTGGCATTGTTTTACCACAGGGTTGAGATTATTAATGTTCTAGGTGAGAACAAGCTTGGGATGAAAATCACTTTTTAAAAGTCAGCTGGGAATTTTTTCTAGTTTGTTACCATTGCTCTTTTATCCCCCGAGAAACTCCGTAAGTTCAAGAGTAAAGTAGTGTCACAGTGTTAAGGAGTGTCTCTAAAGCAGTATTAATTAGTGCCTTGGAAGCATATTGCATGATGGTGTGGTCTTGCAGGTACTGTCTTTTGAGGAAGTTATGGCAATTTCATTAGAAAAAGGGTTGTTTAAAATTACATGCTACTTACCAAAACTTCCCAAATATCTTAGGAAGGAATTGTGTTTGTCCCCTGACCTAGACTGTGTTAGGGTCGCATTTCTCTTTATAATCACTTCTGTGTTTCATAAACAGTCAACACCATGGGTGAAAAAATTCTTGGGTTTCTTTTACTTCAGCCAGTGCCGTGAAGTTTAATCCATGTTTATAAAGTATTTAGCGATGTGCAAAAAAGGAATATGACATTTGAAAGCTTGTCGACTTCTTCTGATTAAACCATCTAGTCTAATTAAATATATTACTCCTCATTAGACAACTTGCTCTCCTTATAGAACACTTACCAGAAATATTTAGAGGCAGCACTGCAGAGTTTCATTGTGACGTAAGAATGATCTTCTAAGAAGATTTTAAAGATTTTGCTGTTAGCACGAAAGCGAGGTGTTCAGACGGATGTTATGGGCATGTAATTCTGTCTTACTTGTCTTTATGAGCTCAGTGATTTGAATAAATCTGTAGAATAAGTTCAGGAATCCTTTTTGCCTTCAGTGAATTTCAGACTTGCTCTGTTAATGGATGCTTTTCATGTTAGAACCCCCCTTTCACTGTGCTAAAAGCAATTAGCAATAAATGAGTGTGATGTTTTTTAAAACATCCCAAGCATATATGATATTAAGTATTTAGTGTCTTGTCCTGTCCATAGAACCACAGAAAAGGTACAGGTTAAAGCTTCAATTACGGTGCTTCCTGGGACATGTGCTTCATTTAGTGAGCGATTTTTTCCAAGGCTAGGGTGTGTAACCAATTACAGATCACAAAATATGACCAAGTTCTGAAGGCAAAAAGTGAAGGCTCAAATTAGACTAAGGCCATGGGTCCGATAAGCCCACACTGAACTGAATTGCTGGGTCCTGAGGAGCAGCACAAACACTGCACAGCTCTGCAAAGTTTGCTTCTCCTCATTCTCCTCATTGGAGTATTTTAAGAGTAAAATCACAGCCTATATCAACCCCGCAGATATTTATCATCCTGAAGAAGTTAATTTGCAGCTCTTTGAAAACAAAATTGTCTTTACACATCTGTTCTCGGCAACTTCATTGCTTCTGAAATTCTTTTGTCCATGCGTTACTCCTAGAGCACTTGTGGAATTAACTCAGTAGAAATTAATAAATTATAGCAGTGCAAACTGTTAATTTCCGTTTGGAGATTTGTCAGGTCTGCTGGGAAACATTATCAAGAAAAACAGACATAGAAAGGCCTTCAGTTCTGTGGAGCTAAGTCCTCCTTTAGTTGAATTGAACTAAGTCAGGAAGTTTGGACCTGATGGATTGGCATATCAGCATCTCGAGCAAAGACCTATGTATTGGTCTATGCATTTTACATCCTCCCTAGTCACTGGTAAGCTTCTTGCACAACACTTTTTCTCCCCTTGATTAAAATCATATTTTTTGAGTTCATCACTCACTACAGAAAGGCCCAAAGCTGCTCTGCCATGCTCTTTTAGAAAGACTCAGCCAACGCTGCCAATGGTGAAAGCTTTGATACACTGAACGAATCAATTGACTAAACTGGCTCGCAGCTTGACCTTCTGCTCGTGGCCTGGGAAGATGTTTACACCCAGGGGCTGCCTCCAGGTGCCACGGGGCGATGCTCACTGCAGCGCTACAGGAAGCCTGCGTTTCCTGCCTGAAGCTTCTCACGGCCACACGCCCCCTCCTACGACTCGGGCTCTTCCTTCCTTTCTCGTCTCTTCCCTTCTATTCAACAGCCATCAGGCAAACTAAGAAATAATAATAATTTTTAAAACCCCTGCATTTTAATGCAAAAAAAAATTGCTGCCTTTTAAAATGCAAATAAGAATTTGAACACAGATTCTTAGAATTTACTCACAGTTTTAAATATTTCTTCTTGATTTTCCTTTCTGCTACGCCTGAAGTCAAATCACTGAAATAAACATAACCAATGCTATCTGGTTTCCTGCAATTTTGGACTAAGGACCTTTTCTTAAGCAAAACACCCTGGATTTGTCAAAGGGTGTTAGAGTCGCATACGTATTAGCAGGCCTCAATCCCCTGATCCCTAACTCATGTAACCACATTGAACAGTTCATAAATTAAAAATTAACCAGTGATGGTATCAGTGACAGTTGTGCTTCAGCAAGGAATTCACATTTTGGCTTCCATATTTTGAAGAGAACAGAGACACCAATAAGATTTATCATATGATGAATGACAGACTTACTTCTTCAACAGGGCACAGGGAAGAAATATACGTTAACAAAAGAAATAGTCAATAATTTTTAACAATTGTTTTTGTAAGTCTGTTAAAATAGTTAGGGACCCTTCACTATTTTCAGGTCCTGCTCCTCTGTTTCCTACATACTCAAAAATTTTCCCCAAACATCCAGAAAAATTGGTCAAATTTTGCTTCTTTTAAATCCACGGGAAGGAAGGTTTCTCCAACGTCCACAGCCCCACTAGACCTCTCAGCCCACGTTTCCCTGGGTTCTATCAAAACATAAGCTACCAAAACACATGCGACTTTGATCCTCAGGGTGTATGTCATCATGGAGCAATTAAAGTCAGCAGCTTAAAACCTAAGTTTAAATCAAACAAAATGAGTAATTAGGCTGTCGAATCTAGAATTTGTAATTTCCTTCTATAATTGTGCAGAGAATTTGATTTCTCCAATTTCTAATGAAAGATTGCAGCCTCAGACAAAGTTCAGTTAATTCTACAAATAATTGAACACAGGAACAAAAAACGTAGCTCTTCTCTTTTTCTTTCTAGAAATGACTGTATTAGGAGGAAGACACTTGTTTTTAAAACAGCGTCATATTATCTCCCTGGTGACAGCTTAACAAATATGAATCCCAACACTAGCACAGAGCTATGATAGCCTATCAAATTCTGATGCCCAAAATCAGAGCTTTTAGCATGCACAGTTTTGAAACGAGAAAAGATATCACAGCAAGAGAAGCATGTGGATGAACTGGAAATACTGGGAAACTGGTGTTGACCCTAGCCTGACAAATACTCAGCCTAAAAATTTGCAGCTGACATTTTGATAACCAACTCAGAGGCCTGAAAACAAATTTGTCTGTGCACGATGAAGCAGATAGGGTGCTAGAGGGAGAAGAAAAAGGTTGGTCAGCTGTCAGGAACAGCTGTTTGCTTGAGAAGCTGAAAGATAGTCCCAGGAAAACAGAGAAGGCATAGTGAAAACACACAAGTCCTTTGAGATGGTCTATTGCTGCCAATAAGTGGCCTGATAAAGTCCCACAACACCCAGCAGTATGCTTTGGGTTGGTAACATTGTCTGTACAGGTGGCCAATTCATACTCCTTTGTATGTGCAGTCTTCCTCCTATCTTCAGCTAGACTTCACCCTAATTTGGAGCCTTGAGGAATCACAGAATGGTCAGGGTTGGAAGGGACCTCTGGAGATCACCTAGTCCAACCCCCCTGCCAGAGCAGGGTCACCTACAGCAGTTGCACAGGACGGCGTCCAGGCGGGTTTTGAATGTCTCCAGAGTGGGAGACTCCACCACCTCTCTGGGCAGCCTGTGCCAGTGCTCTGCCACCCTCAAAGTAAAGAAGTTCCTCCTCATGTTTTGGTGGAACTTCCTATGCTCAAGTTTGTGCCATTACCTCTTGTTCTATCACTGGGCACCACTGAAAAAAGACTGGCCCCATCTACCCGGCACCCTCCCTTTAAGTATTTATGAGTATTGATAAGAACCCCCCTCAGTCTTCTTTTCTCTAGACTAAAAAGGCCCAAGTCCCTCAGCCTTGAAGCAGTATCAAAGATAAAAGCAACAAGTTAGAAATTATTTTTTATAATTTGCATTTTGTCATTTTATTATTTCATAGGTTTCTCAGCTTGAGTTTTTCTGATTCACTGTTTCTCAAAGCACTACTAATTTTGGAAGCGCTGTAGTCAATATCCAAGACTTGCACTCTTCTAGCACGTTTTGCAAGAAGTTCCTGCTCTTGCAGTGTGGCAGCAGGTGAACTGTGTTCAACACTACAAACTCAGCTTCACCCTTTAAACCCAGAACTTTTCTGTAATACACAATATGCCTCCTGATCTAGTATATCTGTCAGTTTTCAACGGCACTAGAAAATCAATAGTAGAAAGCCACAGTATAGTTTGCTTCTAAAAATACTTTAAAAGACAAGCTTTTTACTTGTGCAGCTGAGGCTTTCTGTCTTTCCTGTGAGTTAATTCTGCTCTGGAAGAAAGACAGGTCTAGTTCTACCAAACATTTTATTCACGTCTATGTTGCACATGCTTTTAAGGACAGTATGTGGGAATATCTCCCTATCTATATGTAAAAGTAGTTGCTTTGCTGAATCCATCATACGATGGATTCATATTTGTGCAGTAATTTTGAAAGTCAAGACAAGCAGTCTGAACAGAGAACACGAGCAGCACAAGGGAAAGCTGGCTGGTATTTTTATGGCAATATTTAAAAAGCTCATTTGCTTAGTACACTGCTACTGCACAAAACAAAACTACAAGATCAACATACGCGGCCCAGTTTACTTACAGGTAGAAAGAATCATGTCTCGTTGTCCGCTTATATTCAAATAAAAATGCAAACCTCTCTTCATCAGTTGTGCCAGTAAAACAGCCCTAGTTGAGCTCTTCGCTCTGATATGAAACACGGTAAACCACAAATACTGCTTGACTCCACCTACTTACCTTTTTTTTAAAAAAAAAAAAAAAAAAAAGCTGCCCCAAACAGACTAATCTGACATCTGTTCATCTGTTTAAAAAGTGAAAAAAGTGTCTGCTTTCTAGTATTAAACACACATTTTACAGAAAAAAATATTACACTGTAGTCAGTAGAGTGAAATATATCTTCAAAAAAAAAAAGGAAAAAAATACAGTAGATGTGTATCACAACATTTGGTTCTGTTCAGATGAATTTTTGACCCCAACATGTGAAAAAATTCAGTTATAATAAAAAGGGGAAGAAAGACTGAAGTTGCTTAAGGATGAGTCAGCTCATCCAGAAGAAACAATGGGGCGGTCTTTCAACCTGTCTTTGAAGACATCAGGAGAGTCAGCAAGACAGCTGCCTCTAGAGGTGTTCTGATCCTTTCCAAAATTAACCATCTAAGGCTACACTCAACTAAAAAAATACTTTAATTTAAAAATTAGGTGCCTCACAGTTCCTGGCATCCTAAGTAAGTATCAAACCCAATGGCAGGTATGCAGAAGTTATCCTGTGGTACCGGGAAGAGGCAGGCCAAGGGCTTGGATTCAAAGCACCCACGTCAATGAGGAAACTGCTGCCAAAAGTCTGCAGTTAGGGTGTGTTTTATCATATAAATTAATAATAAATATATAATTATCATCTAGAAACACACTTAAGGTTCACTGGAAACTAATAATCTCCTGCTTTTCCTATGCTTCATTTGTGTTTCAAGGGAAACTTTACTTATTACTGCAGTGTTTTTCATTACGTAGTGTCAGAAGTGTTGGCAATGCCCTACTTTGCAGCGTCTCCACTGAAAAACTGGGGTGCAAAGGAGGAGTTAGGGAAGGAAAGATGAGCTTGGCTCACCTTAAATCTTCCACGTTCCTTTTTCTACTACAGGTAGAAACCCCTAGATTTTCCTCTTCAACAATACCTGCAGTTGGTATTGATTAGGTAGTGGTTTGGACTCAACACTTTGACACGTTGGTTTGCATCATTGAGAGAATCTTCTGAGACTTTGAAAGAAAAAGCAAGTATACATTTCAACCTTTTCTGACAGCCTGCAGCTTTTCAATGGAATAGCATGAGAAAAGGAAAGCATTTCTTCCAAGAAACAAAAGGCTTTCTCCTTTTGATCATAAAGGTTTACACAAAGCAGCGCAGGGATCTAAGAACCTCCAAAATTGATTACAGAAATACTCAAATGCAGCAATGATGGAATGTATTAAGTTATTAAAGGTAACTATAGTTAGCTTGATTGGAAATAAATTCACCATACTCCTTTCTGCCTATTTGCAAAAAAAAAAAATAATTAAAAAAGAAGGGTTTGTGCAATCTATTTTCTATTACACATGGCACAAGGACACAGGTAACGAAAGAAAAAAAAAAAGAAAACGTGCAATAAAGTTCCTCAGGAGTTGGCTACAGCAAAATGGAAGGGCAAATACTCCTCACATCCACTGTGGCACAAAGTCAGGTTAATCGAAACAGGCTTCAGCAAGGCTGTGGAGACATTAGCCTCTAGCAGAGTGGACAGAGCATGTGACTTCTAAGGAATTCAGGCATTTCTGCACTGAACATCATGGCCAAATTCATTTAAATATATATTTATATTAATATATATGTTCAGTATAGAGTGTGTATACACACAGATATACATGGACTATCATAACACCATGTTCACATGAACAATGAGTTTGGCAAATGATGCACTGACAGTAAATTATTGGCAACACATTAATTGGTTCCAAACAATAGTTAACATTCAGTTTATTTACATACGCACGTAGTATGACATTTTCTGTTAAGAACAGAAAGGTTAGATCACTGTATGTACAGATAACAGACAGAAAGAGAAGCCCTCCTTAAACACACTTGAAAGCGTACTTACTTTCATTTACAGCCCTATGGATCGAGTTGTGCATGTAAGCGAGGGTAGGACAAACCTGTACTTGAAAATTTCAAGAGGAAAACACACTTTATATAAATAACTGCATGGAATTTATATATTTACAATACATACAGCATATAAATTATTTTATAATTAATCCAAAACAAGGTACTATGGTACACTGACACCCAGTTGTGCTGAATCTGGGACTTACTTTTCACAAGTAAGATCAAGACTAACCATGAGAGGTCTCTGGTTGACCAAACAGCATAGAATGGCTTGGGGCACATCACAGCTCAGGTCTGAAGCAAAGCTTTTTGAGTGTTCCACTAAACTGAAGACTGTGCTGTTACCAACCTACTATGTGCAAATAAGAGAGACACATTTTGTGTTCTTAATGTGTCATAAAACACCCATCAACAGAGAAAAATAATGTTTCTGGAGAATCTCTGGAAACATTTCAACGTCAGTAAATAGCCATTTATAGATACCTTCAATTTTTAAGCATGCAAATCACTACTAATACTACTGCCTGTGTAAAGAGAAACTCAGAAACCGTGGACTGTATATACATGAAGCCAACTCAGTAAATGCAAACGAAGCTCCTGGGTTTTGGCCACATTCTTTCTATTTGTCCATAAAGAGCTCAACTTGCCAGCTATGCAACGCTGGCATAGAGAGTGCCAGTACTGCTGAAGATACTGTGCTCATTTCTCAGCGCTGTTTAAAACTCTCTTGGTGTTGAAGCGGATCAGATGTTACAGGTTCCCTATGCTGTTTAGCAGCAGCCAGTAGCTTACAGAATTGAGCCTTTAAAAAAAAATGGTAAAGCCACATCTCTGGGAAGTGGCTTTTTTCCTGTACTTGTGCCACTGTTGTCTGGTTTGGGTTTTTTTTTTTTTCTTCTCAGAAAGCATCTTCACCCTCTGCAATGTCAATGATCGTGTGAAGCAAGTCTTCAAAAGTCGGGCGTCCCTCTGGTTTCTAAAAATAAAAGCATGCACAACTGTGATGAGAAAGCAAGAAAGTTGTGTTGATTTTGATAAATTATTGGTCTTGATATCATTCTGTGGCAATGAACTTACTGCTTCATTGAATGTAATACATGCAAAAATACTTCCTTGTGTAGGTTTTAGATGTATCCCTTAATTTCAGCAAGTATCACCTTTTTTACGCTTTGAAAAAAACATAACTAGGTGTTTCTGGACTACATTCTTTGTATAACTAATTATTTTCCACAGCGCTACTCTTTTTCATATTTCTCCCCATCGCCACCTCCCCCAATGAATTGCCCCACTCTTTCTTTACACAAGTTGTTCATGCTCCTAAGAATTGAGTGTCATTCTCTGAAGCCTCTTTTACTTCAGCATTATTTTTCAGATTCCAAAATGAGACTGTGTCACAGATTTACGCAACAGCATCCTTCATCTACTGTGTTTATTTTCCGTAGTTCCATATGTGTCATAACATCCTATTTGCTTTGCTTAATTCCAGCAGTACACTGAGATAGTGTCTTCGCTGACCTTACTGACACAGTTAATTTAGCATCTTCTGAATGTCTGATTAACTTACACTTTTCCTCCACTTATCAGCCTAATTAGATTTGTATCACCTGCTGAATTTTGAAGCTTCAGTATTCACTTTCCTCGACAAGTCATTAATAAAATTATTAAATGAGGACCGAGGTACCTACAGTTAATCATATTTTATGACAAAGACTGACAGTATCTTGCCATTACTTGTGTCCTGTTTGTAATTCGCAAAGATTCTCTCCCACATGGCGACTGCTTAGATTTTATTGTTAATAACCCCTGATGAAATCAATACATTTTTAACCAATTTCACTGATGTTCATACAACTCCTATAAATACATATTAATATTCAAAGAGCATCAATAAATCACTTATTAACTTCCAGGTAATTTATTATTCCATTTTAATGATCATTTCAAGCAGGTTACCAAGCACAAACAAAATTTAATGATTTGTAGTTTCCTGGCTCCTGTGAATAGCTTTTTGAAACTACAGACATATCTGCCATTCCGCGGCCCTCCAGGGCACTGTAGTTTTTAACGTATTTTTTGCTGCATAAACCAATTGCTTTGTAAGTTTTAGATCTCCACCAGTTGGTTTGATGACTAATAGCTCTCTGTTTGAGCACCTTCTCCTCCAAGACAAGCGTCAGACAGTATGTCATCTTTATTACTGGAAAAGAGCAGTTTTTCCCCAGCAACCCCTGTGGCAAAGTCTAACTAGAAATAAATCATGTAGCTCTTTCCATTCTTGGTTTCCTCGATCGCTCTCTCAAAATTAGAGGTATCTCATTAAATGCACCTATCCTCTTGGAGACTTTCTGGGTTTTTTTTCCTACAAAAAAAAAAAGTTTTTACTGATTTAGTTGATCAAGTATTGCATTTGGGGTTGCCGCCCCTTTGACTTCTTTGAAAACTGCACAGACAATATCTTTCTGGGTTAGGAGGGTTAATAGTACAGCGTATTGTTATCTTTCTTTATAAACCTCAGGATTTGTATTTAGATTCAAATGCAAGTTAATCTATACTTCCTATATAATTTATAATAACGTAATGAAGTATTCCTTTAAAAATATTGTCAGTCATTCTGGTATGTTTCTGTAATTATTAATAAACTGAAGCAATATAAAATCAGATTCTCCACCTCTGGGCCATTCTGACTGAATTTTTTTGCTAGCAGTATTTGCACGCAGATATAATTGTGACTAGCACAGATTTAGCAATTCTTTCTTTTTGTTACTGAATGCCTTTGCATACTTAAACCGACAGAAATTTCCTTGGTGGTTTTCTTATCACAGCTCTAGTTCAGTTGCAAACCAAGGGGAGATCTTTGTCTTAGCAATAAACACATGAATATCAGAGAGCTGCACACAGTCAGAATGCTGCAATAGACATTAATTGGTCTTGCTAGATTGACCCTTTTTCCAACTCAAAGACCAAAAAAATAAAAAAAACATACCTCCTGCCAGCACATCATCATGATTTCATACACCTGCTTACAGGCTAGTTTGGGCCGATACAAACGATGTCCTTGGCTAACCATCGTTACCACTTCGTAGTTGGAGCTTTTTTCAAAGGGCATTTTTCCTTCTGTAAATACTTCCCACATTAAAACCCCTAAAAAAAAAAAAGAAACATTAAGAAAATAAGCAAATAACTTCTTAAAAATATGTTTATTTTGAGCCCTGGGCTAAGGATTTCTGATACATAAATAGTTTGAGATACATATTCTAGAAAGTGTTCAAATGTGCCATTGCTAGAATACATCTTATTCTAGTAGCATGGGTTTTAATAAATAACAGTTCTAAAGGTCTCTGTGGAACTTTATGCAAGCATGAAACTGTGTCAAATGGGTTCTCTGAGCTTCTTATCGGATGTCTGAATCCTTCCCAATACCTGGAGCTTAACTGCCATTGATAAAATGTAAAAATAGTGCTTTCTTTCAATGATTAATGTCTTACCAAATGACCAGACATCTGACTTGCTGCTAAATCGGCTATAATTAAAAACTTCTGGGGGGCACCATTTCACAGGAAATTTAGCCCCTGAGGAGCTTGTGTATTGATCATCAAGGACATANAAAAAAAAAAAAAAAAGGAAAAAAAAAAAAGAGAAAAACGTTATACCTTTCTGTCAGCCTCCTAGCCTGCAAATTTTAAGTTAGATTTGGATTTGAATATTAGAAGCTTATATTGCCACCTAATGGCCTAGACTTAGCATCACACGATAAAAATGCTTCTCTGACGCAGTACTACTAAGGTTTCAGTCAAGACCCAGTTCATTTTTCTTATGACCTCAGAGTCTTCTCTTGTTATTATTGGCTATACAACACACGTCTAGGCCACCTGCAAGTTAAATGTCTCTATTAGAAAATGATGCAAAAGCATAAAATTCAGCAAGGCCTCATGAAGTTCAACAAGACCAAGTGCAAGGTCCTGCACCTGGGTCAGGGCAATCCCAAGGACAACTAGAGGCTGGGCAGAGAATGGATTGAGAGCAGACCTGAGGGGAAGGACTTGGGGACTTGGCTCAACATGAGCCAGCAATGTGCGATCACAGCCCAGAACGCCAACCATAACCCGGACTGTATTAAAAGCAGCACGGCCAGCAGATCAAGAGAGGTGATTCTGCCTCTCTACTCCACTCTGGTGAGACCACACCTGGAGTACTGTGTCCAGCTCTGGAGCCCCCAATGTAGGAAGGACATGGACCTGTTGGAGTGGGTCCAGAAGAGGGCCACAAAGGTGACCAGAGGGCTGGAACCTCTCCTATGAGGACAGGCTGAGAGAGCTGAGGTTGTTCTCTTCTGGAGAAGAGAAGGCTCTGGGGAGACCTTATAGCCCCTTCCAGTACCTAAAGGAGGCCTACAGAAAAGATGGGGAGGGACTCTTGATCAGGGGTAATGGTTTTAAACTGAAAAAGGGGAGATTTAGATTAGATATTGGAAGAAATTCTTTACTCTGAGGGTGGTGAGACACTGGCACAGGCTGCCCAGGGAAGCTATGGCTGCCCCATCCCTGGAGGTGTTCAAGGCCAGGCTGGATGGGGCTTTGAGCAACCTGGTCTGGTGGGAGGTGTCCCTGCCCATGGCAGGGGGTTGGAACTAGATGATCTTCCAACTCTAAACATTCTATGATTTCGTGCTCTGTTTCATACCAGCCAGTCTGAATTCAGGTGTCAGGGGACATGCAAGCTCAGCGACACAGAAAGGTGGCAAAAGCCAAGAAGAGCATGGTCCAATCATGGTGCTTTAACACCTTCCTTGTAAGCGTTGCTCCCCACCCTCTGCCTTACCCACACATCACCCACCTGATGTACCACCCACGGGTGCTAACAAGGGCAGGAAATTAACCCCTCTCCTGGTCTCAGCACCTCCCAGCATTTCAGCTACCAAGAAGCAACTATGAATCATCTACCTCAAGAACATCCCAAACTCACTGAACAGTCTTTTTCTATCATTTATTTACCAAAATACAGATTAACGACTATGGTCTCTGCAGTGTGAGCTCTGCTGTCTGAGAGACAAGCTATAATATGCCTCCTGCGTCACTACTAATCACTTCCTGATTTGTAAGATTTTCACAGATACTACAGAAAGTTGCTAATTGAAGACCAGTGAGTATGGAGTCAGTTCAAAGCCAGGCCTCTCATGGTAAATGCTAGACACACTTAATTCTCTAGAGAATAAACTGCCTAGGTTTGATTTTCCAGGATTAAAATGAGTAAGGAAATCGGCACACAACCACAAAATGAACAAGCTTTAAAGGCACTGGAAAAAAATGAACCAAAGGATGTTCCTTAGAGAGGTCAAAAAAAAATATCATTTTTGCCTGTAATTTTGCTGGGCGTGTGTTGCCTTATGGCTAAGTACAAGGGTTAGATGAATTTTCCCAAATCCCCACAAATGTGTTTGCACACTCAGCCATACCTTGTCATTCCAAAATCTGACACTTTGACCACTCCTGAGTCACTCACCAAGCAGTTCCTGGCTGCCTGCAAAGGGAATGGTTAGAGTTGGATGAAAAACTTGCAGTTTCTTGCGGATAAATTACTTTGGAGGACTTTGTCATCATTGCTTAGCAAGTTCACCAATTTACCAAGTTTTCTCATTATGGTCCAGAATAAAAGGTGTAAGTGCATTTGCTCTTGATAGCACTGTTTTGATAATGAAACCATTTTGTAAAAAATCACCAGAAAAAATAACCATCCCAAGGGATTCATGAGTGGTGAAAACAGTACCAATACAGAACAGAGATATCAGCACAAACAGTTATTAATTCTTTATAACAATTTTGGAGATATTTTATTCCATTTTCTTGGGAGAGAGAAACCTCTCATCATTTTCTGTACAGGGCAGTTTTAGAGACTTGATTAGACCCTAAAGAGCCAACTTCAACTACTTACAATTTTCTGCAAGAACAAAAGCCGTTATTTACAAACAGGCTGTTTCAAAAAGCAATAGGGAAGTTCAAAAATAAAAATTTCGAAGATTAGTGTGTTGCGTAGTGGGATGTTACCAGGTCTCTGTGGATAAAGCTGTTTCTCTCCAGGTACTCCATTCCCTCACATACATCTTGGCACATAGTGAGCAGGACGTCTTTACTCAAAACTCCCCGTTTTTGCCTCAGGTAATTGAGAAGGCAGCCATGCTCCATGAACTCTGTCACGATGTAAATAGGTCTCTGTTGTGTGCACACACCATACAGCTGAACTAATTTAGGATGTGTTAACTTCCTGAAAAGATTGAGATCGCTTTGTTATTACTTCCTCCTCCCAGTGCTAGCTCTCCACCCCACAGAACTCCAAAAATACCACCTCCCCCAAGTGTTTCATTTATAATCAGTAAACTGCATCCAAGGCCTAGAACTGGCAATAAAAGTGCCAAGCACACAACTCACATCATTACTTTAGCTTCCTCAATGAAATCCTCTTCATACATCGCACCTTCCCGAATTGCCTTGATGGCCACTTTATACTGCGCCCTCCACTTCCCAAGTCGCACTACACCAAACAGACCGCTCCCCAGTTCTCTCATGAACGTCAGTTCCGAGGGGTTAATTTCCCATTTCTCTATAAAACAAAATAGATGAGACCATGTGACTACGGTATTAAGGAACCTACTGAAGTGGTAAGTGATAAGGAAGAGGAAAGGGAAACTGGACCACTAGCAAGTTAGGGAATTTAGGGAGAAAACGTCTTAGAATTAACCTGAAAACTGAACACTTCTACACCTCACAAAACAAACAAACTTTTAGGTAGACATGACATTTAAGTAGCTCCCGACCAACACAGAAGGGAAAACTCAAACTTTCCTGAAGCCAGTAGTTACACACAGATATTATCAGACTTGATTTCAACAAACTGCTACCATAGAAAGTTGTTCCAATGTGTAGAAGCTTCTCACATCACCTGATGTGCCATGCTTAAAACAGGTTATTCCAAATTTATATAAAAAAAAAATAAATTGGTCAGAGCTCAAGGTGTCCACAAAAGCTTGGAGGAAGATGCCGAATTCCCTTGGAGGACTGGTGACATGCTCTGCCTCTCCTCCCTGCTGCCCTTGGCACCACATGCCTACCACCAGCCATGATGCCTCTGCATGCCAATCCTCTGTGCAAGGGTTTCCACAGTAGAACTTGGACCCGTGTAAGTTAGTAGAGCCAATCATAGTACAAAATTAAGTCTTTTCAAAATTTTTAGAAAATATTGTAGCATCTTAACATACATAAAGTCATTAGAAAAGATTAGAAAAGATACACGTAGATTAATATAACATGCAATTACCATAGCTGAATCCTGCTGTTGTTGGTGCTGTCGTCTTCTTTGGGGTCACTGGGTAACGCAGCCTGGTGACAAGACCTGAGGTTCAAAGAGAATCCAAGAGACATAGCTTATTTCTGAAATAGTAGTAAGTAATAGTGGCAAATCAGCCACTTGTTCACTGCAAACTGCAACACTGATTAACAACAAACTTATCATTGTATACAGCTTTGATCATATTTTCTGCTGTCGCGTTGTGTTGACTGCTCAAAGCAGCTACAAGAGGTACACAGGAGCACTCACTGCATCTAACTTGTTGCATCTTCTTTACTGGTGAAAGATGGATATAGATACATGCACACGTATTTGTGCTTTACAGTTATGCTGGCACCAACAAAGGCTGAGGACCCCTTTCAGATCAGAAGGATTATCTAAAATGTATACTCTCAACTTCACTTTTGATCATTTCTGTTTCACACATACAAATCCCAACAGTTTCATGCCGGAATTTTACATACACAAAACAAATGCTGCATGCTAGCTGAATATTCTCCTAAAATCTTGTCAGAAGTCAATACACCACAAGGTAAAAGCAATGAAACAATTGAAAAAAAAAAAAAACCCGAGTAATAAATACAGTTCTGATAAATGAAAAGCAGGGCTATGTTTCAGAGCATATTTTCCAGAAAGGCATTTTCCAGAATATCATCAGGAAATGCCAGGTCATCTGAATTATATATAAACTGGAAAATATCAGTCATGAGGGAAATTTATGCACAGACTGGACGTGAAAAAAAATATACTATATTTGTATCTGTGCCTTGAACCTGATCCCTAAACTCTCCCCATCCCGTCATACAGTGGGCAAACACCAGCAGCAGCTATCAGCTACAGATATTAAGTGTCTAACCTTTACAAAGACACATCTTTAGGGATTTCCTAAACAACACATTACTGTTCTCCTCAACGGTTTGCTATATGGGAAGATTAGATCATCTTATGTAGTTGCGACCCTCAGGTAAAAAGCTAGCGCCCGGAGAGTACTCTGGGGAATTACCATCCCTATCTGCTGTGGGTTACAGGCAGCTGATAGAGACACTACGTGGAGCTAAATGAATTTTTCCTCACCTGACAGAGCTATTCTTCTGTTACTCTGAGGACAGTAACATATTTATACATTTTTATATATATATGTACATAAAATCTTTTAAGTGAATGCCTATATAGAAAAAAATGTGAAAATGCAGTATTTCAAGACTCCCTGAAACTATAAAAACCTAAAAACTTTCATTAAAACCCCCAAAACGCCTCACACTCCTTTTCAAATCAACCCTAAGTGCCAGAAAAAAACCAATTCATCTACCTGCTGCGTTATGTTTATGATACTCAATTATTTCTGGAATAGAGTTAAAGAGATGTTTTTCTGCGAGGTAGTACTGCTTCGGTGACGTCACTGTTTCTTTTATATGGTAGTGTCTTATTCCTGATGAACCTTCTCTGGAAAAGCAACAACAATAATAACGATAATAATGATAACAACAACAATTAGTAATAATAAAAAAATCACAACAAATGATATTGTAAGAGGGGCACATTGACTAAGAAAAAGGAAACCAAAAGGGCCAGCGCAGGTGCCCAGTGACACACACTTGATATGAACAACTTGAATGTCAAAGACCCCAAGCGCTGCTGACTTGCCTTCATCACAGTGCTCAGACCAAGTTGAAGATTAACCCATAAAAGGTTAATTTTCAGCCCGGCAAGCTCCCAGATCCAGCTCACCACACACTGACGCAAACACTTGGGCTGGCAGGAGGGAAGAGACCGAATGCGGTGGGAAAGCAAGACCTCCCTTCCCGGGTGAAGGTTCAGGTCTACACTAGATTAAACCAAACATGACCTGACCATGGAGTCGAGAAGCTCATTTTAGTCACCCATCTTTTCTATCACAGCAGCCCTTGTTTCTTTCTTGAGCTCTCTCCTGGGCTTTTCTCCAGCCCATGGATTTGGATATGGATGCAAATGGATTCGAGCGAGACAAGGTGCACAGAGCAGACAACGAAACTCACCCTCCAAATTTTGTATAAAGGGAAACTGTATACAGGCCAGGCTGACTTGAGTCTCTCACCACAAAACCACCTTCTTTATCCTAAAACGCAAGCACATCGACAGTTTTGTACAAGCGGTTTTAAGCTGCATGTATCTTCTAACCAGTCTGTGATTTGCGCATGCCAAAATAAACCTCTGCTTTAATAAAAGAAGCTACTTTATGCAAATTTCACGGTCAATCCTGCAAGGCTGCTGTGCTCACCTCGTTTCTGAGGAGCTGCTCTGCCTTGCTTCTGTTCAGGTTTCTGCTGTACCACCTGCAACACAACATCAGTAACCAAAACTTCTCCAAGGTGCACGATTCACCTAAAATGCTTGAAGCAAAGTATTACAAAGCTACAGATTCAATAATTTTTTGATCAAGTCAAGGTCAAGAACTGAACTTTTGTTAATGTAGGGAAAAAAAAAACATAAAAAAGAAAAAAAAAATCAGTCCCTATTACATTGTGCAGTTATCCCATAAAAACACCCTGAAACAAATCCAGTGAGATCCCTCAAAAGCCAATAAAGTTCGGGTAACTGAACTAATTTTTCAGCAAAAGCACTTCTCAAACGTGTGCAGGCTGACGGGGGGAGTTGCTCTGAACGGCAGCCCGAGGGCGGGCTGGCAGCCCCGGGGATGCAGCTGCCCACACAGGGGTCCAGCCACCTGCGGAGCTGGCTGCCAGGCTGCTATTTCATTCCATAACTTCACGGTTCTGATTTTCCAGGGAGGAGCCACCTGCCAAAGAGGAGGTCGAGAGCGAATTAAATGTCACGGTTGCACATCCCCGAGCTCGGTGCTGCACGGGCAGGTTAAAGCAGCCACAGAAGCACTGACATTTCAGCCAGCTGTAGCAAATAATATAAAAAGGGGAAAAAAAAAAAACACACAGCTCGCAAATGGCACGGTGCAATCATTTTGAGCTATGCTGTCACACCGGTAACCGAGCAGGGAAGTGGCACAGCAGCCTCGAATCAAGTTCTGCTGTTCCAGAGATAGTGGTTTCTTGCAGTTGGTAAGATGACCTGGAGTAATCCTCCCTGGACCGTGCGGTGACTCAGAATTATGGCCCCAAGGTGGTAAGGCACAAAGTGGCTGGACCAGATAAGGCAGCCTGGTTCCTTCCTTCCTTCCCCTTCTGCCAGCCCTGCAGCCCAGCCCAGAGCAGAGCAGGGCTCTTAACAAAAGCCTCAAAGATGAGAAAGCAACAAAGAACAAGCAATTCCCTCTAGTAAAGCCGAGGGCAAAATCCCAGAAGAATTTTTACCTTCTGACAAAAGACAGCAGTAGGAGCCATACGTGGCTGACAGCAGAGTTTTGGAGCTACTAATGGGGTTTTGTACAGTGGTTTTAATTATTATTGCCTTACAGCTCCATTTTATCTAAAAGTCATGAAATATGTCTTAAATTCTCAGGCACACCAGTTTGTGCTGTACTGAAATCTGAATATCAAGAACAGGCTTGGAGACTACAGGGTTAAGTTTTATCCTGACGTTCTTAATAAGTACTTCATAATTAAACGTCAACTGGAAAAAGCGTATTTAAAAAAAAAAAGCTATACTTTTATAGCTGATAAGTTACATCCATACACTGAGACTTAAAACGCAGAGTGATATATTTTCTTGAAAATTAGAGCTGCCTTCCAAAATCTCTGATTTGTTATATTTACTTTGAATTATTTCCACTGTTTTCTACTCTACTATCTTACCGCCACACACTTTGGATAGATATGTCACTTTAATATTAAAAAAACATTCTGCACACTTATAATGGATAAATTTCCTTTAAAGTTTCCCTTTGGCTAACAGAGAATTAGGATAGGTTTTTTTGCTTTAATAGTAATAACCTAAAAACTACATGCTTGATGGCCACCTCACTGATTTGACTCTACATTATAAATCACAGCAAAATCAACAAAGCGAATCAGAACAAATATATGCCTATTTCAAATATTTACGTTTCATCTCTGAGATCGATGCTATCATATGTAAATAATTGCTTGCAAAACTTTAAAAATACATTGTCATTCTTAAAGCACGGGTTTCATTTTATGATCTTCTAGATTTTAATTCAAGTATTCACTTACTCATATTGGTCAAGGTTATTGGACTTCTTTCCCGTTACATAGTTGCTTGGAATGTATCCTTGTTTTCTAAAAAAAAAATATAATAAATAATCGGAGTGAAAACACGTAGAACTGTATGCTTAGAAGGTAGTGTTTCGTTCTGCTAATTACCGGAGGTCACTTGCTGTCGTTTATTTATTACTGACCCACCCACTCCACTGCTAATCATACAGAAACTAATTTTCCACATCAACATTTCCACATTAACTTCTGCTGCACCTAGAGAAGTGACACGGGCAGCAGAAGCGTCCAAGAAAACCAGCAGAAGGGGTGAAGAAGAGTAACCTTCTGCTGTTCTGTCCCTTCTGTGCTTGGAGGTCCCAGCCAGTCACTGTGAATAAGTTTGGAGCTTGCCACAGCCCGATAACTCGCAATTATCCCTAACACACTGCAACAGGGACCTGATAAATATTGAAGTATGGATACTTTCACCTTTAAAACCGCAGGGAAAAAAATTTAATCCGGGGAATGTAAAGTTGTAGTCATTAAGGCATCTCACTGCAACTCTCTCTCAACTCATTCAGAGATTGCCCCTAATGATCCAGCTATTAAATAAAATGATGATTATTCAAGTCTGGAAGTCGGAGCCTGCTGAGCTGAGTGTTAACCATATTGCTCCCTAATGAGCCGTTCCCCAGGGAAGCAGGAGCACTGTTCCAGTCTAGCGAGGTTTTGCAGGCTGCCTGAAGCTTTAATTGGGAAACCATCAAGTCTGACAGGAAATATAACTGTAAAAGCTTCCAATTTTGCAACCATCTTTGCACTTAGGCCCCACAATCTATCAAGAACTGCACTTTTATAGATTGGTTTCCATGCAGGAGTAAAGATACAGATGAAATTTCAGGGCTGGGGTCCAAAGTGGGGTCTAATGCAGTTATTTATTGACACACAGTCAATATAAACTACTACAACGTGGAAATAGCCTTATTAACTTTATAACAAAAAATAAGGAACTCGTGTTTACCCATATTTGTCTCTCGCCTTCCACCAGTGAATGTCATTCTTCTCAATCACCGTATATTCTTCACCTTTCTCTAATCTTAAGTCATGATGTTCTGTAGGCTCAAAGTCATACATTGCTACCACTATCTCCTCCTCGTCACTGCCATTTTCTTCAACTGGAGGAACTGGTGGTGGAGGCCTTCGCTGAAAACGACCCAACATCATTATCATCCCACTCTGCTCCATTATTCCACCCCACCCACCATTACCATCACACCAGTGCAAACCAGCCCGAGCATCCCAGAGGCAAAAGCTGGGTGAGTTCTGGGCTGCCCCAGGAATGAGCTGTGGTGGCTTCAGGAGGCAGCTGGAGCGTGTGGCAGACCATCACCCCAGTGCTGCCCATGGGGCTGGCTCACACCGCAGCCCTTTAGCTGCCAGGAAAGAGCAACGCCGGCTGGGGTTTGCTTTCTAACCCCCTCTCCCACCAGCAGCACAAATAGAGCTAATAGGTACAGCTAAATTTCAATGGGATTTTTTCCACCCTGAGATAAAGCATGATGCCCACTGATGCATACAGAAACAGACCTTTACTGTAAGATAGGGAAAGAATCACACGAAGCCTAAATGACATCTCGAAACCCAGCAATTATCTATTCAGTATTTTAAAGACACTACCTACCACACTTTTTTCTGGCATTGGAGAGGGCAATCTCATTACGCCTAGAAACAGAGCAGAGGAAAGGATCTGAGTCTATCCATTTAGCCATACATTTAAAAACTGAATAAAAGTTTTAAATTGCAGATAAGGTTTTAATATCTTAACTAGCCTTCAGGACAGTTTAGTAAGTCAGAAAGAATAAGCATCAGGAAAACATTGATTAAGTATTCTTGCAAAATCATACTAAAATCAGACGGCAGGCTACATTCATGACAGGACTCAGCAATATCTGTGCCACACCTGAGCATGCCACACAGAGATCCCTGAACCAGCCCTCAGATGCAGGAATATATGAGAAATAAAAAAGGGATAGAGATAAAAAAAGGTACATAAAAAGGAAGCAGTGTTCTTGTCACCACAATCTAAAGGTCTGTTCCTATTAACTTCTGCTCTTCTAAGAAAATTATACCCCCCCTGACCCTTGCTTTGCTAAATGAGACATAAATTTTGTACATATTTTTTATTACTTCTCCCAGGCCCAAGAGCACTTTTTTTCTCCTGTGCTGTTTTTTTTTCCAGTTTCTGTATCATTTTTACTCTGGTGTAATAACACCGAATGCAACACGGTTATTATTCTTTTACAAGGGTATGTAGAAATTATTTATTAAAACGGAAGAGCTGGCAAGGATTTCTAGCTGAATCTTTTTCGCCATCAGGTTTTATCCTCAGCCTGAGGTAAACGCTTGGTCAAATAAATTTCATATGGGAAAAACAAACCAAGTGAGAAAATAAATTCAGCAACCTCAGTGATTCCTTTCAGCTTTTTCTAAACGTTTTTTTTTGGAAGTACAATTTTCTGGCTTTTATATTTTTTACAAAATGCTTGGAAATGAAACAAACATTTTTATTTACTTCAGGCACAGTATCAATGATTCACTCTGCTCTACAAATTTGCCTAATATCTAGGGCATTCAGGTGTGATGACAGGATCATATAAAAACAAGGAGAAATATATGCCAAAACAACTTCATGTGAAAACATATGTACTTACTGTTTTCAAACAGATTATATTTTTCGCAGCCAGGCGCTAATTTTTCTGTCTGTCTGCAGCACTGATAAATTCCCTCTGTCCAGAATTTAGGGTGATATTTTACCATTATATTGCTGTTGTTCTTTATTTCTACAAGAAGAAAAAGAGCATATATTGAAAGGTACAAAAAAGAAAAATTACAAGAGGGCTGTTTTTAATAACTATTACAATGTCTTTGACATGAGGCATAATCCTCACTTGACTTTACTTTAGCAATGCTTCTCTTAAGGACCTTCTTGCAAGTTTACATGGAGGTCATGAGACCCCACCTGCAGTACTGCTTCCAGCTCTGGGGCCCTCAACATAAGAAGGATGTGGACCTGTTGGAGCAGGTCCAGTAGAGGGCCACGAAGATGATCAGAGGGCTGGAACACCTCTCCTATGATGACATGCTGAGAATTGGGGTTGTTCAGCCTGGAGAAGGGAAGGCTCCAGGGAGACCTTATAGCCCCTTCCAGTACCTAAAGGGGCTACAGGAAAGATGGGGAGGGACTCTTGATCAGGGAGTGTAGCGATAAGGATGAGGGGGAATGTCTTCAAACTGGAAGAAGGGAGATTCAGATTAGATATTAAGAAGAAATTACTGTGAGGGTGGTGAGACACTGGAACAAATTGCCCAGAGAAGCTGTGGATGCCCCATCCCTGGAGGTGTTCAAGGCCAGGCTGGATGGGGCTTTGAGCAACCTGGTCTGGTGGGAGGTGTCCCTGCCCATGGCAGGGGGGTTGGAACTTGATGATCTTCAAGGTTCCTTCCAACCCAAACCATTCTATGATTTCCTCTACAAATAGTGTTCTGGAGGGAAAGATAGCTGACACTTATCGCTATTCTATGGCACAATGCCTGCCTGTGTTTGGTCTGAAAGGCTCCTTACCCCCATCCTATGGGCTTGCTGACTTTCAGAGGTTATTCCTTGCCCTGTGGTCCCCAGCCTAGGAATTATTTCTTATTACTTTACAGAGTACCTGCAATTAATGTGAGCATTTGACTGTGGCAGAGAGCATTAAGAGGCTCTTGAAAAAATATCTTTATTCACTATGATAGCATTAATCAGACTGCACCTCAGTGGAGATGCCTCCTGTCATTTTCCATCAGTGTAAGACCATCATCAAGCCCGCAAGGTTTTCTAGCTACATTCAAAACTTTTGAGTGATGACATTAACAAACTTGCATAAGTTTTTTGATGATTTACACATTGTGCAAAAAGCGTAGAGTCAAATTCTGATTGCAGCTGGACTTCACAAATCAAATTAAATCAGTCTGGGTGTTCGATGCTCCCAGTACCTGCTATAACACGCTGTGTATGCAAACAGTGAGCTGACCCAATAAAAATAAAAATTGGTGGGTACACGCAATAGCAGCTTTACAATTTTCTTTTTCTAGCTTGTTGTGTGTTGACACCAGCCAGCAGCTAAGCACCCACATAGCCACTTGCCCACTCTCCCCAGCCAGCAGGACAAGGGAGAGAATAGAAAGAGCAAGAGAAAACTTGTGGCTTGAGATAAGGACAGCTTAATAACCAAAAGAAAGAAAAAAAAAACAACCCCAAAGTGATGTAAAGGCAATCGCTCACCATCTCCCACAATCAGACCGATGCCCAAACAGTCTCTGAGCAATGGCCAATATGGAAGCCAAAAAACCTCAACGCCCTTCTTCCTCTACCCCAGTTTTTATTGCTGAGCACAATGTTGTATGGCCTGGAATATCCCTTTGGTCAGCCCAGGTCTGCTGTCCTGGCTCTGTCACCTCCCAGCCTCTTGCCCACCCCCAGCCTACTCGCTGTGGGGGCAGAGGGAGGAAAAAGGCAGAGCCTCTACACTGTGCAAGCACTGCTCGGGAACAACTAAAACACCAGTGTGTTTTCAACACTGTTTTGGCCACAAATCCAAAACGCAGCACCAAGTTAACTCCATCCTGGCCAGACAGCTCAAGTAAAGTTTTCCACGTATGCCAGATGTTACGTATGAGCAATATCCATTACCTTCTTTCAGATTCCTCACCCACTGATCCCGGCTTTGTGCACTTGGTGCAAAAATATAAAGCGTATTAGCATCATAAACAACCTGAAGGGGGGGGAAAAATGAAATAATCAAAATACATTCACCTGGTACTATTCATTTATTTATTCCTCAGGAAACAGAACAAGACAAATGACTTGTTGTTGGCAAAATCAGTGTACTTAGGCACAAAATACAGAAACTGGGAAAAGGTTATTAGGGTTTACTATTCATATACAATGCTTTCTATAGAATAAGGAAGGATTTTGTGATGGTACGTTATCTTGACAGTACTCCTTAAAAGTGTTTGCTTCACGCTTTGCTTTGTTCATTCTTCACCATGTGTTTTCTAAAAACAGTTCAATTTAATTGCTAAAGCTATTTCATAACCAGACATCCTTTGTTCCTGGCCATGTCATAACTCCTTGTGGTTCTGTACTGCTCTGGAGTGATTCCTGCCTTCTTTTTCTTCACCGCTTGTACCGGTGGAAAGCAAGTATGTGCCCCCCTCTTCAATCCAACCATTCCCTCTATTGTAAGCAGGCACAGCATCCGATACCCCCATATGTAAACATTTCTTTTTCCCCTCTAAGCACTTTGTTTTCTGTGTTTATTTCCATTAAGTTCACAACTGAAGAAAACGCAACAAGTTTATCTTAATTTTCTTATTCTTACATAATTTAATGGTAATTAAATTTAATTTAATGTGAAAGAATGAAGACAGGGAAAAGGGGCTGCCAGCTAACCTGTGTTGGAGGAAGACCGGGACAAGGCACTTTCCAGGCAAAACCCAAGTAGAGAGGGTGGGGAAAAGAAAGAGACCAAGTGTATGAGGCACAACTCCCAAAGGAGGGGACTGCAGGGGGAGCGGAGGTTGCTGGGGATGGTTTTTAATCACTGATCCTGAACCACCTATCACGCAGCCCCACAGAGCCAGAGAACAGGCTCAGTATTTAGAAGTGACAGTAATTTCAAGCAAAGAGCACTGTAATTTATGTATTTTTATATAAAAGGAACATACCTGAAATGGATATTTATTTTGACAGGGAATAATACCATCACTTTTTACAACTTCTACACATTTAATCCTCGAAATATCCACAGATCCTTTTCTGTACTTTTTCTATAAGAGAAAAGCAAAAAAAAACATTAAGTAAAAAAACCAGTTTACCTAATTATCTTTTTTTTTTCAGCAGATACTTCTTGCTTTCTTTTCCACTTATGACACCGATGTTGCTTTAACTGCAGAAGTCATTTGAAAAATGAAAGAGAGGGTACAAAGATCTACACTAGTGAAAGTACACAGAGTACAGTGTAATTGCTTAGTTAAAAGTACGACTTCTTTCTGTATAAAGTTTCCAATCAGTTGCAATCATAGGTTTAACCTACTCTTCTTTACAAAAAATAACTTGAGTCCAGACAAAGGAAGGCTTCTCCCCTGCTGATTTTAAATTTTGATTAAAACTGGTGAGGGAAATAGGTGCCAACGCATCATCTCATCTGCTCCCTCACTCTGTTGTTGAAGTGCTCCCACCATTTTGTGGCTACTGCCATGTTTCACCAAGTTTCCAGAGAAACTGGGATGCTGCTCAGGCAACCCAAGTTCTTGCTGAAGCAGGAAGCAGAAGACGGGTGAAACCCATCCCTGGGCCAAGCTGGTGTCTGTGTTGAAGGAACTCCTTTGACCAAGGCTAGCAGAAGCCTGGAAGATGCAAGGTCAAAAGCACAGACATCTGAGAAGATTTGGCTCACCTAAATTGATAATTATGAAGATTTTAAAGAAGGCAAGGAGTGCCCATGGTGCTCAGCGGTGCTGCCCAAAATAGCAATGCATGGAAATACGATGTAGTTCAACACTGCAGAAGAGGAAGCTCCTCGGAAGAGCAGCCAATAAAGGGAGGTGGTGTGTACTGGGCTTTAGTCTACGTGTAAAAGCAACAGGTAATAACAACGAAGTCTGCACACAAGCAGACTTTTTTAAGGTAGATGTTTCTGAAGGAATTGATCAAAACCATTTTCCTTTACCTGAAGGAGAAGAGACTAAAAATGAAAGCTCAGCACAGGAATTTACAACGTGCTCTACTACACGGCAAAGGGAAACACCTGAATGATACATTTCTGAGAGCAAAATGATAATGAATCTACAGAGACTGCATAGGGTCACCTCTCACTTTTGGGAGAACTGAGGAAGTTTCTACTGGAATCCAGAACAAAACAAAAATGGCAGCAGCTCATGGCTGGTCCTGAATTAATCCATGTCAAAAATTTTGACTTGCCAAGCACATCCAACACATCCAGTCCAGAGTGCAGCTTATGAAAGATGGACACTGTTCACATAACATGGAAATAATTAGTAATTACTGAATTATTTGAGATATTCCAGTCCTTACTCAGCTGCCCTCTTCTCTCCTGAGGACAGGCAGTTCAGCCCAAATAGCAAAAGTCTGGCACAACTGTAAGCAACTGAAAACAGAGTCTTACAAACATAAGCAAAGAGCAACTTCAAATATAGCTCTCGCGATTCTACCACCCTAGAAACACAGTAGCTACTGCCCATAGAAAACATGGAAGAGCATTTAAAACACATTTAGCACTCTGTCTCTTATGTATAGTGTTATGAAGAAAGCAGGCAGAGAAAATGCGCATGAAGAATCCATGCACGTCATGGTCAGCATCAGGAAGAATGACAGGAACTAAAGTTCAGATAAAGCTGTAACTGTTATTTAACACCAGAAAAACCAACCCATCACNCCCCCCCAAAAAAAAAAAAAAAAAGCCCAAATAAGGGACTTTTTAAAATTGGGGAAAAGAAAAAAAAATAGGCATTTTAATGAGCAATTGGGGAAAAAAAAGTCAAATCATAAACATTACGATGAGCTGGACTACAAAGCTATGTCATGTTATGCTGAAAAATAATTTGCACCAAGTACACAACCTTGGGGGTTTTGATAAAAAAATAATTTTAAGTTTTCTGTTTATTTTATGGTATCCCCTTACTTGAACATTGACTACCTAAAGTAAAACATACATTAATGCAAATGCTAAACATTGAGTTACTGAAGTCTACAACACTCGGTACAGCAGCAAGTATTGCTTCGCCCTCCCCTTGTCACTGCCTGGCAGCTTTGGGGCTGCCAGATTAGCCAAGGCAGAACAGGAGGATCCGAACAAGATAAGCTTTCTCATGAAGCACAGAATTCAATGCTCCACATAAATACATTGAAGACACCTCTCCAGATCTTCTTTCCTGCACAACAACATACAAAGAAGAAATGCGTGCCACTTCTGTAACGTGTCTGCCCAGCTTTCTGTGTCCAGTGGGGGACTCATACATCCCTTGTATCCCATCTCATAGTTAACTGAGGTTGTGGGACAGAGAGAGAGATGATAAGCATTGAGTTTTTTATCTGGAATGACAAAAATTCCTTGGAGGAACAAGCTTTATTACTTTCTCTGAACCTGCCTCTCCTCCAGGACTCAGATTTTCATGCCAATTCTGGCATTTAGCGAGCACTCACTCAAAAGGAGCATACACCTGCCAGGATGACAAAGGACAGAAATCCAACACGACAATCAACTACCATTCTGGCAGAAAAAATAAAGCAAACCTCCTGATACACAGCACATCATTCTAGTATTTGTACTGCTTAAGTCGTCCCTTTGTACACTTTTATGGTTTAAGGTGAGTCAATTTGCTTCACCATGAGATATTAAATTAAGCCAACTGAAAGTTGACCCACCTTACAACTCAATCCAGCAAATTAAGCTGAACGTCAGAGAAGATTCTTCTATTTTTCATACATTACAGATTTAAAAAAACTTGCATATGTGAAATTAAATAGAAACTTACTGCTCCAGACATGTTTCAGATTGCATCAGAAGCAAGTTATTAGTGGCCAGCAGGCTTCAAATTGTCAGGTGTGCAGCTGTGTTTTAGCTCAGCATTTCTCACTATCAAACCAAGGGGCACAGGAGCAGGAAGGAATGACTCAAGAAAAACGCTACCAAGACGACTGCAATTTCTCTCCCCTCCCAACTTAAATGATTTCCCTTTATAATGGAACATCTTGCACACCGTCACTGTGTTGCTTATATTCCACAAGCCAAATGGCTTGCTCTAGACCCAGGTGTATGGCAGACATGAAATACAGAATTGAGGGAGAGCTCAAACCCTGAAATAGTTGGGAAGTAGAGGTGCAGGCGTGAGCCGGCCATGAGAAATCCACCCACAACCACTCTTTCCAACAAGTGACCTCTGCTACAGAGAGGCAAAATTAGTACAATGGCTAATTCCGCAGTGTCAAACCATAGGAGGCAGAGGGACATTTTTTACGGTTGCTTTTGGAGGTGGAAGATGACTAACATAGTAGAAAAAGGTTAGATTCACTGTAGAAATAGTAGTATTTCACCAGCATATTCATGCATGCTGTCTCAACCGGACACAAGTATTAACAGAGGATTTGGGGGGGGAGAAGAAAAAAAAATCACAGGCCAGTGAACCCAAGGGACGTATCAAGGCTGGTCTACCCCTTTTCTGAAGATAAATATACATCTCTAGAGGGAGAGGCCTATAGAAGGAAACATGGTTATAACAGTAATAAAGGTATAAAAATACTACACCCCAATAAGGATAAGAAATAGATAAAAATATGTGCTTCAAAGTCACACTAAAGGTTGTTGGTGGCTTTTTTTAAATGTATCTGCTTGCTGAAAATAACAAAAGGGAAGTGACTGTGCACAAACTCCTATACAAAGCTTCTCAAAATGCAAAATGCCATATGTACTTCGCAGTTGCCTACACTTCAAAAACTTGATTTACAGTTTTAGAAGCCCTGCCCCTTGCTCACAATGAGGATGGCCCGTCCAGGCAATAAGTTCCCAATAAGGAAACAATCCTTGCAATGCAAAAAGAATAAGCTATTCCTATTATTTAATGTATAAAACAGTAATATCAAGAAGTTATTAGCACTAGACCTACATTGTCAGATATGAGAAAAATATATGATTACACAATTCCTTTAAAAAAAAAATTAGAATACAGGAAGACAAAAAATATCTGCATTAGATAAGTATAAAATCAAATATCTCATTCTCTGTACACTTGGAATTACTCTTCTGCTGAATATAGTAGCTTTACAGCTTAAGCAATCCATATTCTCACTATCAGATAAAGTGTTTTTTAAGCGTATTTCCTCTTTGCTGATGAAGATATTGTGCTGCTTACCCTCAGAAGAATGGGGTTGGGGGGTAAACAATACAAAGGACATTCCATTAAAAAAACCAAAACTCACTCAATGAAAACATGCAGAACTCAGCCTGGTGTTGCAGTTTGGGCCAGCCTGGCCACTGAAACAAACAACAGATGCTCTCTCCCACCTCTCCCAAAAGGGAGAGGAGGCAGAGAAAGAGACTTAGGAGTTTAGAAAAAACTAAACTACTTCAGTGAAATATTAATAATAAAATAAAAAGAAGATAATTAAATATATACAATATATACAAAACCGTATCAAGCTCCCAGGATGACAATCACGTCACTGGCGGGCACTGGGAAAGTCCCAGACTGGACTCTGTGATGGACGGGAACTGGATTCCGGATCTGGATTCAGGATCGGGATCAAATGCAGACAGACAGAGTCCTCCTCAGACGTCGGCCATTGAAGAAAGAGGGCTGACCCTTTGATCCCTCAGTTTTTATACTGAGCATGAGGTAGATGGGGTGGAATACCCTGTTGGTCAGTTTTGGGTCCCCTGTCCTGTCCACTCCTCCCCACAGGTGGGACCCCTCTACGCTCTTCTGCTTCTGACCCTCCAACGGGTCAGATAACAAAGTGAGCTGGCCTTTGGGGTTATAGCAATAAGCAAAAGCAAGAGCCTCTCTGCATACCATGCCTTGGTATAAATTAGAAACAATCAGGTCTTATCACTCTGGGAGTGAACAGTGTCTGAACAATACGCTGTTAATTTCAGAGTTCAGTTAGTTAGAAGAGGCTTAGCTGCAAAGTAAAATTACAAAACAGAAAACGGGTTCTGTTTTACCTCAAACCAGGACATCCGGCTGTCAAGAAATACCTAGATTTTGTCTCACGCATGCTCTCTCTGTCTCTGTTGTTCATACTATTTCTTTCTCCCATGTTTATGCCCGTGTAGGAAATCCTGAGGTCATCAGCATGTGACCCATGGAACTTGTGTTCTCACAAATGTAGGAGGTCTCAGCATTACTGACATCTCCTTTTATGGAGGTCCACTGCAACATTACAAAACCTCAGAAAAGCCTGGCTAACCCAACACCCCCTGTAGCGAATTTCTCTGGTAGAATATGCTCCAGAGCCAAATGTAAGGGTGTTTTCATACTTTCTCTCTTTTTTTTTTTTTTTTTT
>VUYV01000164.1:1850792-1933864 GCA_008711295.1 Anarhynchus alexandrinus | reverse complement strand
AAAAAATTGGTTGCTTTTTAAGATTTGAAAGTTCTATAAAGGCAATGTGTTGCTGAAAACTAAAGGGTACTTTTACCCCAAAACCAAATTTTTCTTTTTTTTTTCTCTTTTTTTTTTTTTTTTAAATAGCATTGCCATTTAACATTAAGAAGCAATAGATACTGCTGCAGTTCCCTCAAGAGGCATTTTCACCCAAGCAATTACTGATTATGCAAATATAATCACTGTAGCTAGGTGTTAGATGGCCTAATTTTCCATCACCCTTATTTTCCAGTGTGTCAGATACGTTGAACGATGCCCTGCCTCCTTTAAATTCATTTTTTTAATGATTATTCTAAGAAAAGCAAGTAACAAGTATTTCTATTCACCTGTCCAAAATGGCTAGAATCAAGATAAAAGGCAAGCTGGAGAAGTGGGCCCATGCCAACCTCATGAAGTTCAACACAGCCAAGTGCAAGGCCCTACATCTGGGTCGGGGCANCACAAAGGTGATCAGAGGGCTGGAGCACCCCTCCTATGAGGACAGGCTGAGAGAGTTGGGATTGTCCAGCCCGGAGAAGAGAAGGCTCTGGGGAGACCTTATAGCAGCTTTCCAGTATCTGAAGGGCACATACAAGAAGACTGGAGAGGGACTTTTTATGAGGGCATGAAGTGATAGACGAGGGGGAATGGCTTCAAACTGGAAGAGGGGAGATGTAGAATAGATATTAGGAAGAAATTTTTCACTCTGAGGGTGGTGAGGCACTGGCCCAGGTTGCCCAGAGAAGCTGTGGAGGCCCCATCCCCAGAGGTGTTTAAGGCCAGGCTGGATGGGGCTTTGAGCAACCTGGTCTGGTGGGAGGTGTCCCTGCCTATGGCAATGGCAGGGGGGTTGGAACTCGATGATCTTCAAGGTCCTTTCCAACCTAAACCATTCTATGATTCTTATTCTGATCTAGTCTGACCTGATCCAAGATCTGACTCTCGGGAAGAATTTCGAGAGGAAAAAAATACAACCGTAAGTGAGAAGGAAATAGTCTTAAACCCTTTCCTGCAAAATAGGAAACCAAGAATCCTTTACCATGGTCTGTCTGCTCAGCAGATGCCAACCAGCAGAACTGGAGAGACTGAAAAGCACAAAAAGAAATTTTCCATAGTAGCACCGACGCAACTTCCTAACATGCATCCTAATTCTACAATGCATTATCTGCAATTTACTCTTCTCCTGCAATTGAGAGACAGGCAGTCAAATATACACAATTATAGTTACGATACATTGCTGCAATCGCATAAGGCAGCAATATAAGTAAGAGTAAAGGACATAAAATAAATCAGTCAGCCCTCCATCCATATCAGTCCCTGAAATCACCTACAACCTTTACAAGCTTTCAAAATAACTAGCACATAGCTTCAGGTTCTTTCAGACAAATCTCTTCCCGTTTTTCTCTGAAGTCCTCGCAGAGCTCTGAGTCTGGCCAGCCCAGCTGTAGCATTTCTGCCCCATTTTCTCCCCTCTCAGGGCCATCGCTCTGTCCATAGGATGAGTAACACCTTTCATTCAGCCACCCCTCTAACAGCCTTCATGCTGTCTGAACACTAGACTCAGGCAACTTGAGCAAAGAAGGGAGGAGAGCCCAAGACAGTGGGCATTGTAGGCAAGTGGTCAGAGCCCCTGGACAGGACCCAAGAGGTCCCCTAGCCAAGTCACCAGCTGCTTTACCTACTCGTTCAAGGTTCAGATGATGGAGTCCACAACTACAGAGCTAAGGGTTTTTTCTTGTCTTTGAAGATTCCTATCCATCACTAGTCCATCTCTCCACTTTAAAAACTTGCTGCTCCACCAGCCCTTCATCACAGTCCAGGCTTTTGGGAACCTCATCCTTCCCGCCGTTCCTGCACCAAATGTCATAGGCAGGTCCACAACTTCCTTGAAACTTACTGCCCCAAGCCAGATGCAGCACTGCAGCTGATGCCTTATCATCAAATTTTAAGGATCAACAGTCCCGTTTATTCATCCTATTATAACATTTGCCTCTTTCACAGCAACAGGGTATCATTGACACCTATCCAGCTAACGATTCACTATCCTGTCACCCAGGCCCTGCTGGGGACAGTCTGAAATTATCCCGTTCTGTATTTGACCATTTCAGCATTCCTGCCTAAATTTTTACCTTTTGCACTTGTCCAGACTGAATCACACTCTACAAAATAAATTAAAAAAACAACAAAACATACCACATACCTAATCCCAATATACCACTTTGATTTCTAGACTTGTTTTCCAAAATGCTTGCAACTCCTTCAAGTTTTATGTCACCTGAGAACTCAACAAGCTTCTATTTCGGCAAGAATTTCAGCAACAATATCACTAGTGAAAATACTGGAATGCAAGATGGGACACCCCATTCACAATAATCTTTCGCTCTGAAAATGAGCCACCAATGCCTACTGAACACCGTACCAGTTTCCCGTGTTCTGCAATGAGATTTACAAGAGGTTTATATAGGTCATTTCTAATGCTGACATCTAAAAATTTCCCATACAGCAGCGTCAAAACTCTTACTGGAATGAAAACACAGGGTATCTGCTGCTTCTCTGCTACCCAGGAGACTTGTTACCCCGTGGCAGAAAGAACATAGATAAGTCTGAAGTTGTTTTATTTTATTTTATTTGTTCTTGTCAAATCTTTATTGGCTGATGTGCAATTTTGGTATCTTCCAGGTACTTTCAACAATCCTGCTTCTTCTAGCACTTTTCTGGTAGTTACCTTCATAGCTCACGGTTTCTCAGCTTCTCCTCTGCACTCTTAAAACTAGGCCTTCTCTAGCCTTCCATAATCTCATTGATCTTCCAGCTCTTCCTTCTTAACACCTTTAAGACTCATCCACTCCTGTCTAGTCATGAGGTAAATATTTTTATCCACGCCTTGTCAGTGTCTCAACAACTACAACCTACACTTTTCAACTTCAACTATGTCTAATTTGTTCCGTCTCATAAACATCAGAATTCTTCTAGAAAGATAATTGCTGCAGATTCTCATTTTATATCAGACTTTTCTTTGGGTAGATACTATAGAGAACAGGGAATCATTACTGCAACATAATCAACTTCTTTTACAACTTAAGTTTCTTTATGACTTGCTCTTTTCAAGGGAGTATTCCCATGCATCGGTTAAGCTGCCTCCATTCATATGAATAGCTTTAAGTTATCGCTCCAATTTGAACAGCTTCCACTTGCACCTGCTTAAACTTTCCCCAGCTATGCCTACTGTTACCAGTCTTGGGTTTTCAGCCAATATGTGGGGTCTTCTGGATTATCATCAATATGGCAGTTCTGCCTATAAACAAAAAAATGATTTAAAAAAAATTATTTTCCTGAATCTGGGGGGAGGAGGGGAACAGGAACAAACAGACCAGGAACCAGCTTCATGGTTTGCAATGCCAACAGTCTACTGTTTTCCATTAGACCGACTATCCCAGGCCCTCTCTGTAAGATTTTTCTTCTGAGAGTCTCTCAGCTGCTTTACTCCTGACTCCTTTTTGCTCCTCCCATGAGGTTTCTGAGGCCTTCGCAGCAGAACCCGAGCTTCTTGTTCATTCACCTCACTAGCTCAAAAATGCTGACAAACTTTACATGGAGCTGTACTTTGGACAATTAATTCCTACTGCTTGATCTACCTCATTTCCTAAAGGAAAGCTGCCTCCTTACTATATTTGCTCTGAGCAATGGGTAGCTACAGTCCTAGCTCAACCCTCCTCTTTCCCAGGCTACCATACAACAGAGGTGTTGGTAACTAATCTGTGGTAAAACTTCTCCTGGATACCATAACGTCTCATCAGTGCTTTGTACTAAGTCTCTGCTCACTTGTTGGCACACCTTATGCTTTGATAAGCAGCTTCTCAAGAGGACTGGGTTTTTGTTGTAAGTGTTCAGTGCTGTTGTGGGGGACTAGCAGCCATGACAAAATAATTAATTAAACATAAATCAAAATAAATATAAATCAAAATAATTAAATCAATAAAAATATAAACACGGCTTATGTCATTTTGACGTCTGTATATTTACTTGAAGGAAGTCTCAGCTTCCTACATCGCTCTTTCTCATCAGAGATGGATATCTTGCTGTCACAGTTTAACCCCAGCCAGCAGCTAGGACCACGCAGCCGTTTGCTCACTCCCCCAGCTGGGATGGGGGAGAGAGTCAGAAGAGTAAAAGTGAGCAAAAAAACCTGGGTTGAGATAAAGACAGTTTAATAAGTAAAGCAAAAGCCACGCACGCAAGCAAAGCAGAACATTCCCTGCTTCCCGTGGGCAGGCAGGTGCTCAGCCATCTCCAGGACAGCAGGGCTCCACCACACGTAACGGTTACTGGGGAAGACAAACACCATAACTCCGAACATTTCTCCCTTCCTTCTTCCCCCGGCTTTATATACTGAGCATGACATATGGTATAGAATATCCCTTTGGTCACTTGGCGTCAGCTGTCCTGGCTGTGTCCCCTCCTAACTTCTTGTGCCCTCCCAGCCTGCTCGCTGGTGGGGTGGTGTGAGGAGCAGAAAAGGCCTCGAGTGCTGAGCAACAACCAAAACCATCAGTGCACTACCAACACTATTCCCATCCCAAACCCAAAACACAGCACTACACCAGCTGCAAGGAAGAAATTCAACTCCATTGCAGCTGAAACCACAACACTCACGATCCCATTACTCTAGCTGAGCAGGGATCACAATGCAGGTATTGACACAGCAACAAAGTTGTCTGTAAGTTTGCTCGACAAACTAACCTGAAGAGTATCCATTGGTCAGTCATCTACAATTACCAAGTCACATGCTAATTCTCTGTCTTGATTGTTATGTAATCAAGTGCAAAGAAAAGAAGTTAAAATTAATTATTTTCCTAGTGTTGCTAATCTGTAAAAGCAATGGTTGTAGTCATTATAGAGGTATTATACAATTAGAAAGGGTGGCTACTCGTATTCTGTGTTAGCATTTAAATATAGATCTTGTGAAGAAGCTGGAAAAGCCCTATATTCCATCATGTATTTACTCTTTAGTTAAGAGGTACAAATACAATATTCTCTATCCAGATGGATGTGACAAGCATCATTCTAGGTGAGACAACTTGTAAATACATCATTGTACTCGGTCAGCAATATAATTTATGCTAAAAATCACTGTTACAAGTTAATAATTAAATCTTTAATTTTATATATAAAAGCACATGTGTGTGTGCCTGTTTTAAACAACTTATCCCGAATGCACTTTAAAAATTTTGGTTCATTCTTTTTCTGAAAACGCTGGGGAAAACCCTGTGTTTAATTCCATTAAAAATTGCTAAACAGTAGGAGCTGAACCGATTTAAAGCCATAACCTCTCTTAAAGACAGTTGTGAAGGTACGTCCCCAGTATGTCCCCAGTAAGTACAGCGAAGGACTTCTACACGATTTGTGGAAGCGTATATCCACTTCTGTTTCCTAGAGCGGAAACAGCAGCCAACTCACAGTCGTCTTCCAGGTCTAGCTGGAATAAAATTATTGTGCAAACTTGCAAGTATTTTAAGAAAGCTCCATCGTTACTACCTCTCACTTGGAACAAAAAAAGGCTCCGCCAACCTACTAATTTCAGAAACTATTTGTCTTACATTAAAAACCGAGAGTAATCAGTGAAGTGATCACAAGCATTTTAATACTGAATTGCGCTTTCATTCATATAAAGAATTAAATCATTTATGCAATGACTAAGGAAACCATATAAATTAGGATAATTACATTAAAAATAATAAAGGATAAGCACTATAGGAATAAACAGCAGTAGAACTGATACACATTAATCCTCTGTTAAAAAAAGAAAAGTTACTAGCACAGCTTTTTGGAACTCTATAATGTTGTTATGCTCCAAAGGAAGTATTTGCACAAGATTAGTGTTGCAATGAAGCTACATAATTTTACCCTGAAACCTGCAGCTTTAGAGTGGGCCCCAGAGCTTTTAAAATTATTTTTCCTTCCTTAAAATATCACCACGGTAATTTCAGTAGCTTCTGTCTCCTCTCTATTCAAATTACACGCACCAAATACAACTCTTGCAAAAGAACCTTTTTTCCTTAGGAAGAGACTTTCCAAATTAGCAAGCCCCAAGAGTGTTCAAGTTTTTATCCTGCCTTTTTCATTTATACCCTGGTTGTTTTTTCTTAGTTGTAACAGTTCTTCTGTTTATGCAATACAGTTTTCACCCAAGTCTGATCCTGACGGCAAATACCACTACCGCCAGTGAAGACAAGAGCACTCTGCACCTCCCAAGATCAGCTCGTCGGAAAGGTGCCTTCTCCTTGACTCCACAGCAGCATCCTTCTAAATAAGACTCTTAGATGTTTTCCCTCTGGGGCTATTATTTGCCTTCTCTGTAGAAGCAAATGTTTTCTGTATACTAACAAATCCACAAGGATGATCCGAGGGCTGGAGCACCTCTCCTATGAGGAGAGGCTGAAGGAGTTGGGGCTGTTCAGCCTGGAGAAGAGAAGGTTCCGGGGAGATCTTATTGTGGCCTTCCAGTACCTAAAGGGGGCCTACAGGAGAGCTGGGGAAGGACTTTTTACTAGGGCATGTAGTGATAGGACGAGGGCAGGTTTAGATTGAACATTAGGAAGAAGTTTTTCACTTTAAGGGTGGTAAGGCACTGGAACAGGTTGCCCAGAGAGGTTGTTGAGGCAACCTCCTTGTTGCCTCCTTGAACATCCCTGGAGGTGTTCAAGGCCAAGCTGTATGTGGCCTTGGGCAACCTGGTCTAGTGGGAGGTGTCCCTGCCTATGGCAGGGGGTTTGGAACTCGATGATCTTTAAGGTCCTTTCCAACCTAAACCATTCTATGATTCTATGAAATAGGTAAGTGGTGTGCCTACCCCAATATCCTCTGTGCAGCCCCTCCAGGTCTAATGGGTGTTGCAGCACAGACTCTCCCCCATTCTGTCCTCCTTCTAACACTGCAGACCCCCATTCACCCAAACACGCGCAGGGTAACCATGGGCACCAGGATTTCGCCTAGACCTTTTGAAAATGCAAAATCCGATATAAACCGTTTATTGCTGTAAACTGTAATCCATACAGCGAACGTGAGCAAACAAAGATGCTAAAGCCTAAAGCAATTTCACATTCACACACTCATACTCGGCTTCCCACCCAAGGTCAGTGCAAGTTGCTGTGGGCTGGAAAGGTTAATGCGAACACGCTGCGCGTGGGAGGACAGTAAGCAAACCACACACATCAGCACACTTTCAAACTGAAGAGTGTCGCCGCTAAGCAAGCTGAGAGAGAGAGAAATACCATGGTGAAAGGGAACATTCCACAACTCCAATAGATATGAGGATACTAACGGTCTGAACATTGATAACAATTTATAAAATTACGGCCAGATCTGTGCCAGCTCCGTGGAAGCACCACATTTGAAAAACATCAATGTGAAATTTTTCAAACAAACTAGCAGGACATCTCTCTTGCGCAAACCAGCTCCTTTCAACTACTCCCGTGACGAGAAGTACTTTAACACCTACGTTTATTATCTTGCTTTCATCGCAAAGAATTTCCCTTACCTTAAATGCCATCTAGAGCAAAAACCTCTAGTCTAGCGGCACTTTTAGTTCAAGTGAGCTGCTCTGTCGGCATGAGCCAACTAAAACTTGTGTCAAGTACATGTTACCTGCTACCATGGCTATTCTGTAACACAGCAGTAAGCCTGCTCCCATCGGGGCCATCGATTGGACTGCCCTAATGTCAGAAGAAAGAGACATATTCTGACCATTCATTGAGAAAGAATTCACAGCAGTAAAACTTGCTGCCACACAAGGAGAAATAGGATAAACCAAGAGTACTTGGTGAACCGCTCTGGTAGACGCAGTAGCGTGAATGCAGTTTCTCTGTGCGGTTTGTCCTGTTGGGTAACTCAAGAGGAATAAAAGACGCTGTTCTTTGCAGCAGCAATACCACTCTGCACAGGAGTTGGCGGGGCGCTTGCACCATGGGACACCAGCCACCAGGCATGCTGGTAGAGCTGTAAAGTGAGTATTCCTTTCCATCACAACCTTTCAGCCAATACTGACTGAAGCATTTCCAATTTCAGTGATAAGGTGGACTCCTAGATAAACACTAAGGTTTGATTTTTCTAAACAGGCAGCTGAAAGTGTGAATGCACCACATCTTTGAAAATAAACTCCAGAGCATTTTAAGTTGAATATGCAAGATACGAGGTCACTTTTGAAAGAAAATGGCCAAATGTACCTAGGGCCATGCATGTGTGAAGTTAGTTCCACAACTGCCTCCTTGGATTTCAAACCTGCATTCCCTTCAAGATGAAATTAGCAATTTGGAAAAAGTCATATTAAAACTTCAGCTAAATTTTTGCTGGTCAAAAATACAAAAAAACCCATTCCAAATGAGATTTATTTTTTTTTAATTACTGCATTAAATATTTGCTTTTCAGACACGCAGGTTTATTTCAAAATTTCTTAACTTTGCTCTTAATTCCCTACAGATTACTATTTTTTGATTTAGAAGAAAGTTGTTTTCCGGAAAACAAACAGCAGCATACCTGAAGGAGTATGCTGAGCTTGCAAACCACACAAAATTGGGAAGAGAATTTCTAATAAAATATTTCATGCTAGCGTTTCCTCACTAGAACACTACATGCCTTTGCTATACAACCAGATTACCTGGAGAAGTTACACTGCTATCAATGTCTCCAGCTGACACCAGTAGGCATAGTGCAGGAAGACTCAAGAGCAAGGGCCAGTTTATGCCCAAAGTGCCTACTACCTCCCACTGCCAAACCACTGCAGTTACTATTGTCTATGTAAATCTGTTTAAAACTGCCTCAGTAAGTCTACAATGCATACTTGAGACAATTGTACTTATCTTAAGCCTTTCTGACTGTAGCGTATTTGGTTTTATAGTACATCTCCACAATCAGAATAGGAAGATATTTAACTTCTTCCAGATTTTTATACATTCACCATCAGTACTCTGTGCTTGGAGGCCGATTCAGTTATTTCTTACTACAATGAATTTTTGTCTTCCTTACAATTGGAATCCATCACATTCAGATCTCATTATCCGCTTTGGCAACATTACAGAAAAGACAAGACAGGAAATACTCTTTCCAAAAATGACAGCTGACAAAGTGTTAAAAGTTTCATGAAACTTATAACAACAACTCAGCCTTTTATATGTTTGTAATTATTGTTAGCCCAATATTACACAATAGTGCAATAACAGCATTTCCCCAACATCTACACTTACCAATTCACAGAATTCATGCCAAAAAAAAGACAAAACCAGAAGCCATCTCCAGCTTAAACAGAATACTCTGCTTTTCTGAAAAAATTAAAAATTCATCTGTGTGATGCTTGATGCAAGTCAATTCCTGATATATCTTTATTTTCAAGCTTTTTAATGTCCATCTTTTTAACCAATCCTAAGGTGATACATCCCCCCTTCTTTTTTTCTACCAAACAGCATAATGCCCATAAGAAGTTAAGCCATAAAAGCCAAGGTCCTATTGGCTTCCTACACAAAATAAGTTTCCCATTTCCAAGCTGCACATTTCCAAGTGCAGAAACTACATTGCTCCGTCTCATGGCAACAGTGCAGCTCCAGCTTCACTGTAGGCACTTTGTACCACGACAGGGTGTCTGAGCTGCTTGAAAGCATGTATGAAATAATTTAAATAGGTTATGAGCAAGTTTGAACAAGATTTTACCCTTTTCTAGTAGTCATGCTTATGAGATAATAGTTCATTGCTCCAAGTAGTCCTTTGTCAAGACATAGGACAGAAAAAAATACAGAAGAGTGCCTCTATAATGTGGAGTTTCTGGTCAAAGAGCAAGTGATCCCCCACCACCGGCTGCACAGAACAGGGTCAATTGAACCTCTCCGCAGCCTTTACAAGAACAACATTTGCTATGGTTGACTGCTTTCTGTTGTCATAAATGTTCCACTTCTGTTACCAGACATACCAAGAATCTAATTCTGTCACCTTATTTACAATCCCAACTTGCCCACACTGAGTATTGACTAATCTGGTTAACGAGATTTAATTTAATCTTGTTTTAAAAAAGAAGTGGTATGACTATTCACATGACCACAAACCCTGGGTTCTTCTTGCACTCTCACTACTGAATTCCCATAGAAGTTAAAACAGAGAAAACAAGAAAATACTTCAGTTTGGCCAACAACCACACTGGGAATCACATACTTGCCTAGAGGAGCAGAACTCAGCCACCCTTGGCAGACTGCTACCACTGCAGTTATGTGATTAAAATGAGGGTGTGGGATCTTCTTGGCTTGGGATTTCCATGCTTATCTTACCAATCTGGACTTTGAACATTGCCAAGCCTGAAGTGAGATCAGTCTGTACCTATCCTTTCATCTGTCATTAGTTTTAAATTCAACCAGCATACACAGTAGTCGCATTTATTTCAGTAATAAACCTCCAACTATTCAGAGGAGCCAGAATTATTTTAATCTCTAGTAATTTCTTTGTCTTTATATATATATTACTTCAGCCAGAATATAAAACTGTCTTACTGTAAATACAAATTTACAGCCACCATCATTTGCTTTAAAAAACAAATAAAAGCTCAATTGATAAAACCCCCAAACTTTTTCCATTTCAGTTGCCCAGTGACACAACAGAATAACTCACAGATCTTAGTCACACAGGGTTTTTTTGGTGTTTTTTTTTCAAATAGAGACCAAGTATTGCTGACAAAAGTATTCAGTGTGCCCCTCTAAGATGTGAGCTCAGTATTTTCAAACAATATTGTTAATAAAATAAAATGCTGATTAATGTTTAAGAGAAACTAAAGTGGGAGGAACACTGAAGATGGAAAAGTTTTGAGGTTGGAAAGCTACGTGTTACAGCTGAGCCAGTCTAACAACCTGCTGATGTCAACAGTCAGAGCATCCTGTCCTCCTCCACCACCGCCTGGCCCCGCCTCTGGCACTTGTTAGATCCTGCACCAAGCAAACACAGGTTGCTAACCCAGCAGAACACTAATCCAGGAAAAATAAAACCAAATCAAATACCTTTCTGCTGATTAGCAGTTTTTTTTGCAGAGCAGTATGGCTTCCAAGAAGCATCAAGACCAATTCAAGCAGATGGGAGAGACCTCCAAGCCTCAGACAGGGATGAGATGGACCTGCTCGTTTCAGCAGCAAACTGCTGGGCCAGTGTAGGTGTAACGTATATCTTCACCCCAACTATCCTTATCTTAGGCTGGAATGTTTTAAGAAGCTACTGCCTCCACAGCTGTGGAGGGCACTATGAGCAGCCCTGCTCCATCTCAATGCAAATAAAACAGATAGTTTAACCCCCCCTCTCAGACGGTTCCACCAGTCAGTCTCCTGGGAGGGTATTTTAGCCAGAGGACATTACCCTGCAGGGGAAAGGAAAAGCTGAAAGGGGAAAGCTGGAAGTGGTTAACTTCTTAAAGGGTAACAACTAGACCTGCAAAACCTGTTAGTTACATTTCTATTTGACCTGAGTGTAAGCTGACAGAGGACAAGCATGCGAGACGTTTCAGAGGGCTTCTTGGCCTCCACCTATTTATTTTTGGAAGGCAGGAGGCACAAAGATGACTGGAGAATCTCTCCTGTGAGGAAAGGCTGAGAGAGCTGGGACTGCTCAGCCCAGAGGAGAGAAGGCTCAGGGGGGGTCTTGATGTACATAAAAGCCTGAAGAGCAGGTGCAAAGAGGACGGAGCCAGGCTGTTTCCAGTGGTGCCCAGTGACAAGACCAGAGGCAATGGGCACAACCTGAAACACAATAGGCTCTGTTTGAATGTCAGGAAACTTTTTTGGTTTTTTTTACTGTGAGGGTGATTGAGACATTGGGACAAGTTGCCCAGGGAGGTTGTGGAGTCTCCATCCATGGAGATACTCAAAAGTCATCTGGACATGATCCTGGGCAACCAGCTCTTGGTGGGCTTGGACCAGATGGCCTACAGAGGTCCCTTCCAACCTCAGCCAGTGTGTGATCTTGTTCTTCATCCTTGACTGTGTCCAGGCTGTATTCAGAGAACAGCAGCTACCACAGACTGCTGTAGTCTTGGAGAATGGTAAGTGAGCTCGATTCTGCTGCAACTGCAAGCTCTGGCAGAGAAACATGCTTAGCAAGCCTCAGCTCTCCTGTAGCCCCTTTGTTCATCAGAGGCAAGACAGCAGACACAAGAGGTTGCAGAGTTGTCTCCATTAAGTTTTATTTGTTGAATGGCTTCCCAGGGTGTAAAGCAGGCTCCACCACCTACTGCAGACATTTTAATCCCCTTCAGCATTGTGACAGATCTGGAAAGTAGCCGCAGTTAAGTGGAAAAATCACCCCCCCAAAACTAAAGATATGATGGGGCACTCTGGGGGCACGTGATTTTGATGAAACTGAGTCTGGAGCTCATTTGAAAAAAAAAAAATGCTGGGCTGATAATTTGCCTAATTTACACAACTGACTTCAGGTGTAACTGAATTTACACAGAATGTAGTAACAGGGATGAGCTGCTCATGCTGCCAAAGATAAACTGCTTCCAGCTTAATTTCAATCACTAGGTTACATGATCTACTCTAGTGGATCTCATCTCTACTGAATGTGGTCTGCAATGCACTGCTTCTATCGAGTGCTCTTTCTCCCGTTTGAATTCAGTTAATTCCCAGATGTGAAAGTAATGGCCTTCACAGTAAACATGGCCAAAAGCAACTACAATTCTAAGTTTTTCTCCCTTTTCCCCACTTGGTCATTACAGTGATCTTCTGTCTCTCTGAAAAGAGAAAGAAATCAGCTTTAATGACCAGCTATTAAAGCTGTTTTATCTTATTCCTGGCATCCTGGCTATGTACTACTGCTCCGATTAAGAACCAGTTCACATTGACTACCAGTTATCTACACCTCTGTCAACCTGCATTATAAATAAAAGAGAAATGGCAGCTCATGTTCACTGCCACCCGTGGTCATTGCCCCCATCCAGTCCTGACAGTATGATATACAGTAGGAAAAAAAGCCAATAGTATACAAAAGCAAGAAGGAACAAAGGCAGTCTATAGTATAAATGTGTCTCCTACCTCCGCTCGACCTTCGTAATATGTTAGCATAGACTTTGTAAGTACAAAAAGCCTCTCTTTGTAGTTTAAGGGAGAAGTCCTCTTCTTCTGCTGTGATCTTTTAATCAAAATCTCTTGTAGGATAGTAGTCGTATTCATTTCAGCCACTTGTCACCTGTTTCTAGCCATTGAATATCAGTTCCTGTGAAGACGAGAGAAATAAATCATTACGGTATCTTTGGAGGATTGCAGATCTGGAGACCTCTGTAGTAAAAACAGCTTCTACTTACAAATGAAACTACCTGAACATACAGAAAGCTGGAGCCTGTCCTGAGCACTTGGAATTTTACAAAAGTTAATTATTAGACAAGAAAGTTCAGGCTTTGTTCAGCTGAGGACTGCACTGACGTGCCCAGGAAGCCGAAAGCTGTACCTGACTGGGATGAAATAAGGGACACTGCAGACTATGACACAGGCAAACAGCAGTGTACAACTGCTCTTCACCACAAAGTCCTAATGTCTATGAAGAGTTTTAATTGCTAAGGCATGTGCATATAATCGATGCCATTTACAAAAGAGTTTGATATACAAAATAGGACATGGATCAGTAAAAGTAATTTTGAAAATTCACCTCAATTATATTAATGAAAGTTTTCAGATGCAAGTGGTCATTTAGAAGATGTCAATTTAAGAACAGAGAATTAAAGTTTATTTTTCAGAAATTGCTAAGTATACGCCCTCCATCTTCCATTTGGAAAGACTTCACGCTGACTGCCAACAACCAAAATCATTCACTTTTGACAGTCCTGGTTGCTCAGTAACATCAAGCTGCTTTAAAGTTTTACACCGTGATCGTTGCCTGCAGGACGGACTGAGGAGCGCACGCAAACCAGTGCTCCCCCAGTGACTTCAGTGGTAGCCTGGCTCCAGCACCCCGCCAGAAAAAGTGCCAGGCATTCTCCCTGGTCTTTGCAAAGATGCCAGCGTAAGCACAGCGGACCTCCTCCCTCCATCTGCTCGCTGCCGTTCCCGCGGTGCCACCCTGCCTTGCGTGGGCGCCAGCGTTCCTGCGGCCGGGCTGGGCTGGACGGTGGGTGAGGGAAGGGATCCCACCAGGCGTTTCCCCACGCCTGCGCAGGCTTGGCACACACGGGGTGGCACGGAGGCAGGAATGAAAGGTGTGGAGACGCCGTTCCAGACAACTGTTTTTCCCCTCCCTATTACGTTTTTCCTTTGCCAGCTTTCTGCTCGCTCGGCCCCCGCCTCGAGCCCCGCTCCGAAGCCAGGGCACGCTGCGGGCCCAGACCTCGGCCCCAGCTCGGGCTAGAGCAGCGTGGCTCTGGGCTGAAGCCATGGCTTGAGGAAGGAACAGCAGCATCTGCTGAAGCACCAGTGACTACAAATATCCTCATGTACGCGCGCGTGTGTGTATGGAGGGGGTAGGAGGGGGACAACCCAACCCAAGCCCTAGGTAGGCACTGCAGAGCTCCGTACCAGTAGGAAATTTCCCTCCAAACTATTTAAAAAAAAAAAAAAAAAAGTTTTTTTTCCACCTCACAGGGCTTAATTTATGCACCTATATACTACCTAAAGTATTTCAAAATTCACCGGGGAAATGTACATACATTTTTCTCTGCAGGCAACACAAATTCAGCATGGACAAAACAGCGCATTTCACAGCATTGTGCAGAGAAGCTTGAAAAGCCAGAGGCCTCCTCACAACATTACCTTACAAAAGTAAAGTTTAAATAAAATTAAATGTAAACAAGTTCACTTTAGCGCCTCTCCTTTTGCTTTGGGCCCAGACACGTCATTATTTGTTGTGACAGTACATGAAATGACACCTCTCACCTTCCCGTCTAATCCTGATACCACATTTCGCTCCCTGTTTTGGCCAACTAAACTCCCATATCCCACACACTCGCCACTTCCCACAGCTGCATGTAGTTATTCACTGCTTTGAAACGTCCCTTTTTAAGGTACATCTCCACACATGCTAAAAAATTAGTCTGTGGTTTACATGGAACTATAAAATAAGACCAGGTTAGGATGCATAAGAAAAAGACTATAACGGGGTTGGAAATTGTGATTATTATGAACAATCTCTTTTTGTTTTTCCTCTTCCTCTGATGCATGTGCACGCATACATTTTGCGGGTCATCTGTCACATTGCATTCTTGAGAAGAAGACAGATCTTTTTTAATTAATAATTGTCTACAGTGCATTCTTTAATTACTCAAGCTGCCAAATTCTTTTTTATTGCCCTTCTAAAAACAAATTGGCAATCTTAAAGGTAATTGCATGAACTGAAAACACAAATATTCTTCAAAGAATTAAAAGTGAGTATTAACTTCCAGTCCAGCTTAAAGCATGCCAGACTATAAGGGTTCCCATCACAGGCTCTCCCACTCAAAACAATCCTTGTGGTCTCTAAAGTGTCAACACAGAATTTGTACTAATGAAAAACATAATTATTATTTGTATTAGAAATTATGATATGAGAAATCCCCAGAATGCTAGGCTAGAGCACACAAGAATGATTCAAAACTAACTATGATTTTAAGTCTCACTACTGAGTGCCAAAATATTTCATTTCCCTACCAGCCCTCTTTGGTCACATTATCATTATACAAGAAACACAGCAAAAATCTTTTTGACAAAAATCAGCGTTAAAAAAAACAAAACCATCAATAATGTAGTTGGTCAACGTCTGCACCTGGTTGCTACACTGAATTATTGCTGCTATGGAGATCTCTGAGGATAAGAACCAGTTTCCCAGGTCAGAAGATCAGCCTTTGAATCTGCATTTGGTCACAGAAACCTGTTTTGTTTGGGGTTTTTTCCAAGCCAATGGCTCTAGCCATGTTTCTGTTTCTATAAATAAGGCTCAGGACAACTGAAACCTCGCCTATTACACCAAAAGTTCCTTTCCAAAATTGCAACAGTTCTGTGAAGAAGCACCTGTAACAGCCACCCTTACCTCTTATCAAACCCATACATCTCTTTCTTCAGTACAGTTTCAGAACTTTTCTATGCTTTTTCCCCCAACTATTCCATTGTTCCCAGAGCATTCCTCAAGACATGAAGCTGTTTGCATGACGCATTGTTATCTTGTTCCCAACAGCTGTGGGAGTTTCGTGCTGCCACCCATCTAAACTTTTCACAGTATCTCCTGCCAAGGACTTGCCCTGTTCCCTGCCAACCTTAGTTACATCATACCAAATGTGATCTAATTTGCAGATATGCTCAGTACTCAGAATTGGGACTGAAATCGGAAAGAGTTACAGAATCACAGCTTTTTTAGGGCTGGAAAACATTCTCAACTTTATGTATCAAAGCGTCTGCATCAACTTGCACTGATCCATCTTCGCGTTATACAAATATTCACCTGTACAGCCATGAAGTCACCACACACCTTCCTCAAAGCAAATGAAAACAACTGTTACGATAAACCTGCTAAGTCAATCTTGGTCAGGATGTACAAAGTAAGTTTTTATTTGTAGACAGAGCTTCTTACACATGCCACCCTTCGCAGTTTTCACAGGGGAAAACTGAGGCACTAAGCAATGAGGTAACCCCCTAGTTGCATGGGTAGTTGCAAAACTACCCATGTATCTCCTGGTTCCCACTCCCAGCTCCAGAATCGTGTTAGTTTATTGAAACAATTAGTCACCGTAAACCAGTCAGTAAGCACATGCAACATTCAAACAGTTGAATAAATGGATGAAAGTTCAGTGGAAGTTCTAGTTACATTTTTTAAAAAATAGTAAATTTTAAGTACACAGGTGGTACCTTGTAATTCTGAATCAAATCTGTAACTCTTCCAGAATACACATATATATTTAATTAATTCAGATCAATTTGCTGATCAAGTTCATAATGTGTCGCTGCAAAGAGCTGCAGTGGGGTAAGTGCAGAGGCAGCGCGCTGCAGTTCTGGGTAGAGAGCAGAAACAGTGCAGAAGGAAGAAGAAAAGGAGAACTCCTTACCCTGTTTTTTTCTGCTGAAGCTGCTGTTGCTTTATCACGAAACTACAAGGCAGGTTACATGTGAATAGCTACTTACATGAGTACACAGCACAGGCTGATTTGAATAATTACTACTCTACTAAGGATTGCAAAATCTGCTCTTGTGCTTCATATGGTAGAAAAGTCTTTTTGCCCCACATTTAAGGCTGTAGATTCAAACCCCAAAAAGTAAAAGACAACTGAATAAAAGACAACTGTTACTAATCCTCATTCAAATGATAAATTTCACAGAAATACAAATATAGAAAATATATTTTAGCATAATCTGTCATAATTATAAAATTGGAATTGAAGGGGAAAACACTTTAATGATATCTGAAATGTATCATATGCCAGAAAAAGGAGAAGTAAAAAATACTTGCATTTGCTTTTTTTCCTCCTCTTTTTTCTAGCAGCAGACTCTCAGAAACCTCTTCTATCATATGCAAGCTTTTTTTTTATTTTTTTAGCTGAGAGAAATGCAACTTTGGGGGACTACTTTTAAATAGATTTCAAAATTATACCCAAAGGTTTGCAAAACCTTAGTGTCTGTTTGAAAGTCAGCCAAAGAATAACTGGCTAATTTTATATATAATCAGACCCTGTGAAACTAAAATTCATATTTGCCTGCACCAAATTTAGGTTACAAAGTAAACAGGTTAAGGGGTAACTCAGTGACAACTCTTTGACTGCAGATTCTGAGATAACCGTGTGATATTGCAAAATATCCTTTGTTCAACTGAAAGTTACTTATGTACACACGCGGGAGGAGTATTTCATTGCAACAAGCACAGGCTTTCCAAAATTCCTCAGAAACGGTCTCACTACATTTTACAAAAGTACAAACCTTTGTTATCTTTTAGCACTATAACTTAGGTATCTGGGGTAAATGAAGCAAACAACGCTGAAAAAGTGACAGTCCCTCTTAGATAGGGTCAGCTGGCATCGAGGTGTTTCATCACACCAAACCGGACCATCAACTCATCAACCATCACAGAAGAGAAGTAGAGCCAAAAGTGCACAGAACAGCTCGGGAAGAATGGTAAAAGCAGCAAAAGGGTTTCTTTCCCCTTACAATGATGAGCTCAGATTTAGGCGAATGACATGTACATGTCTTCGAATCATTTGGAAACTCAGATATTGCTCTTCATTGTGACCTCCTGTAAGCAGTACGCTCCAATGACTAAGTTATCCTTTCACAGCTTTATAGAGCCCCTTCTTCAATTCCCTCACAAATTTAGGAAAGGAACCTCTGCCTTATGAAAAAAGAATTGCATTATTATCATCCACAATGTAGAAAATATGTTGACATGGGCGGTTTTGGGGTTTTTTTTATTTAAATCATTTACTGCTAACTTTGAGTTAGCAACATTGTGGGATACCACACAAAGGATGGACTGGTCAATTTTCACTATCCTCAGCAACTCTTTGTATTTTTATTCATTCCTCTACAGCTGAGTATTTGTAGCTTTTCTTATTTCTTCCACATAAAAGTTCTGCAATACCTGTAAACTTACACTTTGCCTTCAGTTTATTCCAATCAAAAACCTCTTTCACATTTGGAACATTCTTTGCTGGAAGAAAATTAAGCTGGAACAGTTTGGGAAAAAGGAAAGCAAGGCACAAAAAAAGACTTTGAAACATCAGTTAAAGTAGCAAAATCCAAGAGTTTTCTCAGCCTACTGACCTTCTGCACACTCAGCCACTTGCCCTTTCTGAAGATAAAAAGCTTTTGAGTATGTCACTGCCTCAAGAAATAGTATTGGCGACAGAGCAGGTATTTGGCTCTTGCATTGAAGGCTATTCCCAGCTTCCCATGTTTGTTTTGTTAGTCAAAAGGTACTATGAGTTCATCTTGAGATGTCACCGAAGACTAGAAAGTCTTTCTGTACTAAAGATAAGAAAAACCCACTGCCCAAGAGCTGCAAATCTTTCTGAACATGAACTTGTTCTCCTACTGTATTTATTGCCTGTGAAGTGATGTTGGTACGGCTGTAACATCTCCAAGCCTGTGGTTTTGCTGCTCTTTCAATGCTTGTGAAAAAAATCTTCTTCACCATCATCTATATATATTAAAATTTAACCCTTACCTTCATCCACCCCCTTTTTTTTTTCCACATAGAGTAATAATAATGCGACATGAAAGGCTGATTGTTTATGTTGTTGGGGGGGAAGAGGTATATATATATGTATATGCATACATAGAGAGTAGTTCCCAATTCATCATATTCACGGGAAGGGTAATTAAAAACATATGCAAAGCCATACTAAGAAAACCTCAAATACTCTGCCAGTCCAATTTTTTAGAAAATTAGATAGGTCTGTAACCACATACATAATGTGGCTTTACATCACCTCTGCTCAACCCATTTCCAGCAGTTAATGGTTGCTATTATTTCCATAATAACACTATTAGCATTAGCTACTACTGCTAAATTCCATTCCAAATTCCAAAGTTACCACCTTATTTTTGCTGTAGACTATGAAAAGCTTTCGAGGTGGCCTACCACAACTGAACAGTGCTTCCCACAGAAGAAACCCAATCTCTGGTCTTCTACAGGCAGTTCTGGCTTCTTCTACTGAGAACCTGTGGTTTTGGGCTCACCAGAAGCCATATGCAGTCTGACATAAACTAAAATATCCTGCCTGTTAGCAGGGCTTACTGCATTCACACAGCTTCCAGGCAAGAACTTTGCTTATTTGGTGGCCTTAGCACACAGGCAGACCAAACTTTTACATGATAAACTTCTCCCCAGCTGGGCCTTCTGACAAAACCTCCTGCAACAGCCAGCAAAATCAGCTATATTTTAATTATCACACATTTGATTCAACCAAAGGAAGATTAAGATTGGAGAAGGCACTTAAAAAAAAATACACAACTTTATTTTTTTTTTAAAGACTTCTTTTTGAGGGTATATTCCTGATTTTTGAATGAGGGAAGCAGTGCTATCACAGTGATGGATTTAAACAGCTGACTAAGGATGCTGTTGCTAACTTTACACACTGCCTGGTGTGGCACTCATTGCCATTTCCATGATTCCTAATCCACACTGCTCAGATAAGGACCAAACCCTAGCCTCAGTAATATTTCATGCACTGATATTTGATATTAACCCTTAGAAGGGGCACAGTAGGTTTTCCCAGGTCTGAGCTTTGTTGTGCAGGTTTATTTTTATTTCTAAATACCATGTATAAAGTGCATTGAAAACGGTAAACTCAATTTTCTGCTGACATACAGCAGCTCTTATCAGCTGTGGTGCCATCACCAGGACTTAAGGATGCTGTGAGGAGTTTGACTGCAGCTGGCCAGATGAGGCAGAGCGGGAAGAGATTTGCTTTTTCACTCGTGCAACGTAAAGGTCTGGTGAAGAATAGTAGTTTGGTTTACTTGCACAAATATAACTGGCCCACAGCTGATAAGGAAGAGGTGAAAGGTAAAGCGTGAACAGAAAGGGAAGGTCAGGGTCTGAACTGGGAGGCAGTATGTGGTATACCGGTCCTTCTTACCAGTATGTACCTTCAAAAGGAGACAGTCCTCTTTGTTCCGGCAAATATTTTCAAAGTAAGGTTAGAGAAGAAAATGGAAGAACTACCTCCAAACCAGCATGCCATTGATTTGGAGGAGCAGAAGCTCACAACAGAGTCTGTTTACTTCGCTTCCACATAGACTGAGGCTATTCCATCAGTTCCCCGCTGGCCCTGCGGCACTGGGTGGCCATTCGGCAAAGCACAGCTGCTGCCTCAGCCTTTTTCCTAAAAAAACCTTCTGATAAGAGGGGAAGAGAAACAGTAACTCCCAGTTACTAAAGAAACAGTCGAAGATGAGATTGGCAAAGGAAATGGGCGATGCTTGTGCAAAACCTCTTCCTACTTCCCCAGTAAGCCACAGATTTAGAGGGCTGGAAAAATAAGCATTCTGCTACATCAGAGGTTGAACCTAATTCTGTTTAGGAATCCTAAAGCTCACCATTAAGTAGGAGGTCAATAGCTATTGTACACAAAACTGCAAATCTAAGAAAAGCAAATCAAATCTATGGGGAAGAAAGAAAAAAAAAGAAAAGGAGGTCAGCAGTGCCTGAGGCTATCCTTCTTCTTAATTACAATAAAGGAGTCAGTTTAATTCACTTTCTTCACAACTTGTGTTTGTTTTTCCAAATGTTATACAATCTCAGGTGAACATATGATGTATTACACCGAAAATAAGCTCAATCTATTGCAGTATGTAAGATGCTTTTTTGACATAGTCTAACTGAAGTACTGTAATACATACAAATTATGACTTGCTTTATGCACAGGGAATGACTAATACTTCCTCAGTTACTTCTCTTTCCAAACACTCTAAGATGAACTTTTTCCCCTAAACAACTACTTGTTCTCCGACTACTAAAGTTAGAGAACTACTTGTTCTCCAACTACTAAAGTTAACTCTTTCTGCTCTGCCAGCAGACATGCCAAGTAACTGATACCAACACAACGAACCTAACTTTGCACTAACTTGAACATGATCACAGTCTTGTTTTGTACCATTGGGCTGACATACCTCTTAAAGTGGAGTATGGTAGAAATAAGCCACCTATTAACCATCTAGCACCACCTCTCCTCTGGTCCCAAACCCATTCATTCTGGAGCTAGAACCAATCTCCCACAATAATTCATCACACAAAAGCAACAGCTAGCCTTCTAGATCATTACCTGCGATCATCTTAAAAGCTACCAAGAAAACTCAATTGGGGGCTGAAGGAAAGCTCTTCTGGCTTGGACATACTTTGCCAGCAATAAGCAAACCTGAAATACTCCTAAGGAGGCTGTCTGCTCTCTGCTCCAAAGGACTTCCATGGTGAAGTGCCACTGGTACATCTACATGGCACAGCTGAGGCCATAGAAATTCTGGCTTGGCTCCTGATGGCAGAAAAGCAGTACCAGCACTACCCTGCACTTGCACTACTGAACACTACTCTGGAATTACTCATTCAGGTGCAGATTCTGCTGCACCTGCTTGTGATCCTAGCCAGCTTGTTGCTAGCTTCTCTCACCTGAACTCCATTGGAAAAAAAAACAAACAAACACAGACAAGTCCAAGGATGAACATCTTGAGCCCTTCATTCCTGGGCTGACATACAATTTTCAAAGGATGCCATGAACTGGATTTGTTTTAAGTTTGATAAAGGCTTTATGAATTAAAAATATATTTTCCATGTCTCACAAGAGGTACGTAGAAGTGGTCTGTATGTACATCCCACATGAAGTAGAAGCAGGCATCAATTATGACTTCACCTCAACCACTCTCTGTCCTAGGCTACCCTTAAGTGACCTGATACACCGTGCATACGGCCATGGAGCACGTATAATTTCCTCGAAGCCTGCAGGAAATCCAGTGATATGAATACACAGGTTTTGAAATCCATCTTCAAAAGTCAGCTTTTAGTTACAAAAGCTCAGACTATCCAGTCCATTGGAGCCCTGCTAGACCAGGTTTAATGATCTGACAGTACCCAAAAAGGCAGAAATTCACCCTTGCAATGTGGCAGCCAGCGGTACAACTAGTGAGATGAGTTTATTTGGAGAAGTCGCTCAAAACTGAATTGAATCAAAACAGCATTTGGTTTTAAACAAACCTGCAAACATCAACTATATATGCTGTTTATTGCTAGGGAAGCAAGCTATTTACCTAGCACCCTCTCGCCTGCTTTTTGCACTTATATTGTATTCACAAGAAATATAAAGGAAAATTTTACTTCTTCAGGGAAACTACCATTCACCAAATTGACAGCAGGCAGTAGCTCCTTATCTGTTTGTCTTCTAAGATTATTTTTATCATTTCAAGCATCAGATTTTCTTTAGTTGGATGAAACTGTCTCATCAGAATTCAGGTATAAATCCTTTTATTACTTCTGCAGTGCTCCTCAAGATACTCTCGTTTTCCCCCTCCCATTGCAGCTATATAGAAACTATATTGCTTCCCAGAATGGATAAAAACTTGTATCGCCTGCAGCATAAAAGCCAGCTGAGTACTTTCGTACCCACAGAACAGCTACACATGCATCCTTGAGCCTCAGTGCAACGGAACAACTTGTGGGAAAACGAGTCCAGATCCATCTGTAATAAATTGGCTACTTCCCAGCTAAGGACTGCATGATCATAAAAGTAAGCATATGGCTGGGAAGAGCTGCAAGGAACTCCTGAGGTCAGGGAAAGTTTGCAAAAAAGTAGTTGGTTTCAGGGAATTTGGGGGGGGTACTCTTAGGAACGCAGCTCACAGAAGAGAAACCTACCTCTGGATAAGCACCAGGTTAGAGAGAAGTGATGGCTGCTGCATTGTTTTCCTTTCATATTAACACCAATTTAACAGAACCAGATGAGATGGCCCTGAACCAGCTCCAGGAATGTGCTGTTACTTTTTCCCGGATTGTTGAAGACCACAGTCTACTCTCCATATTGCTAAAATCATTATCATCTTTATACCTTTTATCAAGCATCCACCCTTCCATGAAGTCATTCATGTAGCGTAGAAGTAAGCCAAGTTTATGTCTATGCCATAACAATAGCTGTTAACAGCCCTGCTGTAGGCACAAAAACAACCATTCTCTCTCTAAAAAGAGAAAGAGCTTAATAAAATCATATCCTCTTTTTATTTTCCCTTTTAGTTGCTTTTAAGTTAGTCTGTTAAGAACATCTTAGCAGCAAGCTGTAACGCTGAAGTTGATGCATCTCACAGAGCAATTAGGTTATCTGAAGAAGAGTTAAACAGGTTTGTGAGCAAGAGATTAAGCACGTCTCCTGCATGTCCTGTACCCCCCACCAGCAGCAATTCCAAAAGCTATACACCGGCATTATGCTTTTAACAAAATTGAGCTTGCAAAAGAGGTAGCTCAGGTAACCCTATGCTATGTGGTAAGACACTAGATATTTACAGAACATACTTTTTTCATTATGATGACAGTTCAACTCAAACCAAATATACCAGAAACTACACTATGTTTAAACACATTCATTAATAGGGCCATTAACATGAAAAATATACACTTATATTAAGAACTGGTTTTAAATAGAGACAGAAACAAGCACCCACTAGACCATGCAAAAGCTACAGAGTAAGAAATACTTCAATAATTAACAGTGGAATTTCAGCTGAAGACAAAGCTGTGAAGTTGACTCAGATGATGAACTACTGGCCACAACTCATGTGTTGGCATCCACGTTAACTAATAGGTATATTTCCTCTCAAAGTCTTTATTTTGAGGCAGTATTATAAGGCCACTTTATAACTGTTGCTTTTCGTGCACCTACCGAGTGGCATAGCCCCAAGCTTCTCTCATGCAGACAGTGCTGATACACCTAAAGTTACAGGTCAGAACTGCCTTCTGCGTGTGAGGAAAAACCCAAGGCAGCAAGTGGGGGACAGGAAATACTGCAAGTTCCTGTTTGTCAAGTTTCCCCTGCATCATTTTCACCAGGATGCGTCCCCTCCGCTACGAAACAAGGACGAGAGATTGGGAGCCGAAATGAATGACCATTTAGATTGTAGCTGAGATCTCATACTACTGTTCCCACATCTGGCAGTTCACGGCTACGCATACCAAAGCGGTGGCGTTGGCAAGGTCCGCGTTCTTATCTTCTGATTCCAGACTCTCTTACCCTGTTATGTTGGATAGGTTACAAGGAAAACTTCACATAAATGAAAATCAAAATTCCCTCCCCATCATACCACACCCTCACTTCACTGAGGTGGGACAACACGTCTCGTGCTGCAAGAACTGCCATTTCATTGCACTAAAAATTGTAAAACTAATGCTACCAGACCAAATTTCACATTCTCATGCCTTGTGTATGTCCAGCTGACATATTACTTTAAGGATTGTATTTAAAGCAGCTTCTGTTTTCTTTAATCAGCTAACAAAGCCTTTCAGTTTCTGTGTTGCTTTATGCTTGAACCATATGTATGTTATGATAGGGATTAAAAATTTAAAAAACAGACAGAGACCTCTTCAAGTAGAATCCACGCTGCTGGGTGCTTTCTTGAGAGATGCTTGGAAGAGTGAGACCTATTTTCCTGAAGTTATTGAGGCAGATCCCACAGAGTTCTACCCTAAAATTATTTGTAGTGTTCTGTTAAGTTGTTAAGCTTTTACTTGCATTTCAGCCACTTACTAATAGTCTACACGTACAGGACTGAAAATCGAGGCTGTGACCTTGAAGAATTTCTTCTTCATATACAGTGCAGCCTAAGCAACAGGGAATACCAAAGGACTTCAGTTTCATTCATGTCAAAGTATAAGTATTAATTCAGGGGGAAAAATTCTCACTGGATCTGAAAATAAACACAACTGATGCAGTGCTGTGGTCTCTTGTTTTCCCTTCCCTCTCACTCCTGCAAGGAGCATCTCTAGCGAAGCAGCTTGTTAGCTCTGCTCCCCGTCATCTCAGTTCTCAGTTGTTGGGGTGTTCCAACTGTTGCGAGCTAAACAGGGAATGAGAGGCACTTGTCAGGTGTCATGAGACATTTATCATCTTAAGGAACAGCATTCAGCTTAAACTCTCTTTGAGACATCATGCAATACAGTCATTAATGCTTGATAGCATCTTACTCCACAATCCAATCCCAGGTCAAGGTCAAAATTACAAGGAGTAAAGTTAAGACACTTGAAAGGCAAGGTAAGATAGTCCTTTATGGCAAGGTCTCAGGTTTTCACGAGGAGTGCCTGCTTCACACTGACTTTCACAGTTAGTTTCAGTTCAAGAGATCCAGAAAAGTAACTAAACAAAATTGAGGGAATTTCGCTGCTTGCCCATGACTTTATTTTTTAATCAGACAACTGTAACCCCCTTCATGGTTTGAGAGAGTGTCTTGGTGGGAAGAAAGAGCTGCTGTGATGGTGAAGGCGCTGCCTGCGGCCCCTGACGCAGAACCACAGCTCTCCGGCCAACCTCTGCTCTCACACCCCACAGCTTTTCACCGTGTTCTTCTCCCAAACTCCCCTGTAAACATGCCTCCACCTAACAACCGAACCCGCTCCATTCAAGCACCACTGTGGATGAATGAGAGGTCCCCCTGAGCTGCAAGCCTGGCACCAGCCTTCAGCGCCGAGGTTAAGTTGGTCCTCACAGACAAATGTGACAATGCAAACCGAAACAGCCCAACCAGCCATGGCCTGAATGAAACAGTGGTCTGATGGGAAAAGAAAACCACATGTGGCTACGTAACTAAACATATCTCATAATGCATTACGCATCAGCAAACTGAATTACAGTTGCACTGGCAGCTTTGAACCGGCCATTCTTACACCTAAACGCTAGACTTCCTCATGCTAAAAAGTATTCTTTAAAGCATCTTTGCTGGATACAGTTTAGGTAGTGATTTTACTTCCAAAAGATCCCAAAGTATATTTAAGATTACTAGTTTAAGGGATCTTCCATGGGACAGAAAAAGCGGTCCATTCAGCTCAACTCAGTTTACATGTTAAGAACACATGCCCCGAACTGGGTCCCACAACCCAAGGTGGGACAGGCCCCCTTCTCTCCTCCTCCCACCATGGCACTGGGAACAGCTGCAGTTTGCAACTTCAGCTGGGAAGAGATGCTCGTATTTGGGGGGGGTGGGGAGGGTGGAGGAACACACACACAATTATTCTTTCTGCTAGGATATGAAGCTCAAGCCTGTGATATAGGACATCCTGTAATTCACAGGACAAGCAGCAACCCTCAATACATTAAGAATTTGAATTATTGTGGTTCTCTCGCCTACCCTGTAGACTAATGCAGAGAACCTGACGAAATGGGGTTTTTTAGCACAGGGCTGCCTAGCACAGAGTTACAAGGGATACAAGGTTCAGCTAAAACTGAAGGGCAGCTATCATCTGGGTCTGATGGTAACTTATGTCGCTATCCTGGGGGGGATGGGAGGGGAAGGTCTTCTTCTGTTTAATAAGCATAAATGGTCAGGAATTGGTCCCAGTCTAACATGCCAGGTAAGTGCAGTCTCCAGAGCAGCAGGGTCCTGGTGTCCTGCCCAGACCCTGGTTGAGAGGGAAGAACCCCGCTGCCTGCACCACCCAAAGCCAGGTTTTTCTGCCCTACATTCAAGGGGAAACAAGGCCTAGATCTAAAGCGTTCTTACGATTTAATCAGATCGCAGCTCGTAATAGGCACAGGGCTGAGTAAAACCCCTCCTGGCAGGAAACTCAGCTGTGACCTACTTGAGCATACATGAAGTTATACCCTACATGTGGTGAAGCGGTACCCATTCATACATCTGCTGATAAGAGAAACATGAATGAGAAAAAGCAGGAGTGCCAAGAAAGCATTCACCCAGGTTCCACACAGCCCAGCACACTGCAACCTTTTTTTCTTTTTCTTTTTTTTTTTTACCTTTTTCCTGCATTTGTTTAATGTCGCATAGGATTTTCACCTTAAAAAGTGAAACAGGGCAGCCCAGTTGGCAGCCTGCTGCTTTGCCTCGGAAGAGGGGCTACAACTGCAAACATGGCAAACACTTCTCCCCATCACCAATAGCCCCAAGAGCCAAGTCCCACAGCTGCCCATGGGGAAGATGCAGATGGGGAAGAGCTCTCGTACGTCAGCCATCGGCCAGGCTCGGGCTTTCCTAGAGAAACTCCTCTCTCTGCGGCAGGGTCCCGAAAACTATCTCTCCTGCCCATAGTACCAAGGCTGGACCACACCAAGCTAGGCACGAGCTTCACTGAACCGCCTGGAATACAGAGCAGAGACATCCAGCCAAGATGCATCTTTTCAGCAATGTCATTTTCCTCCTAAATGTTTGGGTATTGTCAAAACCAAAGACATCTCCTAGGCAATGTCATTCTTCCTAAGAAAGCTAAACCCTGCCTGGGATGGATAGACCTACTCCCAGGGGGGCTTTTGCTGCTCTTCTAGAGAGTTCACGAACCCATTTGAACACAGCGGTCACTTCACAGTGCTTGTGAGGAACAGATCTCTCCTTACTCCATCCCACCTCTGTGTCTAGGATATTGTAAAAACCCGCTCCCCTCCCCGCAAAGCATCTCCTACAATGAGACTTGTCTCCCCACGTGCAAAAAGAAGTCCATCTGGTTTTCAGAGTTTTCTGTCACGTGGTATTTTCCCTGACTCTGAATCACGGCCCGTGTTGCTGAGCCGGGGCAGGGGATGACTGAGAACTGCCGGAGCTGTAATGGCCACGGGGCAGCAGTCAACCACAAGCCTCTGCTCCCCAGTTCCTCTTCTGCCATGCCAGACAAAGGGCATGCACGTCCAACAGAACCCTGGCTTCCCTCACCTACACACCGCTTTCTTCCCTAATGCTTTTTCCTTTAGAAAATACACTAAGAAAACCAGACCAGAAGCAGGAGAGCAGAGTGCTCCTCTGCCCGAAGGCCAGCAGAGCAAACGGGGGATTTGTCTTTAGAAGTAACACCCCCCATTAAGAAAAATACGTTTCTTGAGACCAGATTGACCATTTGTTAAAATGCAGGTGCAATTTCATTGGTTTCTGGAGAGTTGTACCCAGTGGCATATCTAATGCCTAGTGCTAGCATGAGGCCTCGGCCAGGAGAAATATGGTAAATTGGGCTGATCCCTGTGAATTGAGAAGGTCTGCTGGGCTGCAATCAGTGTAATGAGAGCCGTTCCCTTGCATTTTGCATAACGGAGGAAGCTATGGTTATCAGCAGGTCATTTAATGAACACCATCACTCTAACTTCCACGGGGCAACAACTAACTGACCATTGCTGTCATTTTTTAGCCAACATATTGGTAATTCTGTACAAACGGATGCATCTACATAATAATATCTGTAGCACAAATCTGAAAATATATGATAGATGTCCTTCACAAGCATGTATCATCTTTGAAATAGAAAATCCCACCATTTCAGGCCTTCTTCTCCAAGCCAACCTTTACTCCACTCTGCCCAAGTACTGCTTTCCATATCTTTTGATTTTTATACTGCTATTTTCTTATCCTATTTCTGCAGGAGAGCTATTGTAGAGTGCTACAACAATCTTTGGCATACACATGATTCTTTGGCATACACAAACTTGCCTTTTCTTAAAGCACAGTTCCAAGTTCAGCAGTGAAAAGGTAATAGGTTACTGAAAAAAAGTCAAAACAAGCAAAAGTACAAAAACATCTTAGGGGTCAATGGTTAACAGAGGCTGAAGACATTTTTTCCCATGATCTTTGCATTGACAGCAGGAAGCACAGATTTCCATTGTCTAATCCACAGAAAATGTTTTGCATGTTTGTGATACAAATATTTGTGTGAAACTTACACCCCTGTGTGCCTTATCTTGTGTACCCAGTCTAACACAACCCAGAGGGAAATCTACAACAGGTTGCACCTACATTTGGTGGAGGGGGAAGACTTCTTGATGCTTCCAAGCAATTCTGTGAAAGTAACCACTTCCTAGTTATTTTAATGTTAATTACAGGATACCACACTATAACGGCCTTTCTGAGTACAATGTTGTTTCAGGGCAAGATGAAACAATATGGGGCTGATATTGTTTTATCAGCTCTATTTTATTTTTCTCCCTTTCTCGCCGTTGTAGGCAGTCAGCCAGGCCACTGGATACATTGCACTGCCAAATCCACAATGTTGAGCCCATAGCTAAGAATGAAAATTTAACTTAGGAGAGAATTTTAGCTGCCTCACAATCAATGATTTTAAAATATTTTTTTAAATTCTACATTAGCATAAAAAAAAGGATAATTTAAAAAAAGGTGGTACTCTTGTAAATTTTGAAGGGCTAATAAAATCAGGTTTGGCAGCTGAGAACTAGAGTTATTTCATGACAGAGGTCTAACTGGCAGTATGTTTTAACTATGTGAACTCCACGTTTCTGTTTTTGATTTTCACACCTGTGAGATTATCGCATTAAAAAAAAAAGAGGAGGGAGTAACCAGGTGCCAAATATAACCACATTACTCTGTTTTCAGTGGTTTCAGCAGGCAAGCTCACATAAAAAACATTTGGTTCAAAATGCTCATAATATTCATTTAAAATTTTAGCAGAACATGTAAAGCGCCCTTTCATGGAGGACTAAATGCAGAGACAAATGTGATTATTGCACCATAAGATGTAATTTCTCAATAAATAAACCACGCAAAATAAAACCTAGAGAAATATGAAGACTATCAGAGAGTTTGATAGCAAATGGGCTTTTTCCTGCTGCAGTCCCCTTAGAAACCATAACCATCAAAAGGCTAAGAGTAGCACCCTGCCCCGGAGCTACCTCCCCACCTACACAAGCAGTACCCATGAAACAAGACCAGAATGCCTGAAGGGCCTCTTCTGCACAGGTGGCACGATCCAAGCAGCGCACCTGGTGTGCTGAAAGGAGAGAGGAGCACATGCAAACACCACTCTGGGTACTCCCTCAAATGTAACTGGGAGCCTGCTTGTATGGGTGCTACTTTCTGATGGCCCGAAATACCCTAAACATTTATATAGCAGCCGTAAGCAATGACCCATCTTCCAGTCACTGGAGAGTTCTGAGAAGTTAAACAGCGATGCTTCACCCTGCAGCCGTGCTGTATCAAAGGGGAGGCAGTCGGATAAAGCATTAGCAACATTTACTCTAAAGTAAAACCAAATGCTCCAGAAGCAAGTGCTCACAAGACAGCTTTTTATCTCCATTTTTGCTATGGTCGGTTTTTCCATCTCTAAGAGCTACAGTCTCACTTATTCGACTCATAAAACAACACCAAGTATTGCAGATTAGCATTTGTCACAGTAAGGTACACACCTGTCACGTCAAGCAGAGAGCTCATGGCCACCTCCACACTAAAAGCTCAGTTTACAGTTCAAATAGTTATTGGTCTAACTTGTAGGGATGCGGAAAGGGAGCAAAATGCCGTCACCTGCTGCATGAGCCGCAGGTACACCGTGTCCCAGCGCAAGGCTACCCGAGAGCATTCGCCGCCAAGAAAGGGTAACCAGGCCGTGGGACAGAAAGCACAGGGAATCACGAAGAAGACCGAGCTCAGACACAAAGCTAATCGTACCTTGAGACGAGGTGGCACAGCCGTAGCAAAGCCCAGCGGTTACATGGACATAAGGAAAGACTCAGCAGAGAAAGTCACATAAACAAGAAAATAGCAACTGAGAGCTTTAAAATTGATTTGGCAGCCCGGAATACGACCCCTTCTACCACACAAGTTAAGCAAAGGTTTAAAATACAGCTTTTTGTCCCAGCTCCCGCTTACGGACCCCCGGGACACCGGGACGCGCGGAGGACGGGACGCCGCCAGCTCTCCGGGCCGGACGGACAGCGGCTGCCGCAGCCTCCCCTCCCTCCGCCGCCCCGCTCCGGGCTCAGCCCGCCCCGGCAGCCGCCCGCCCGGCTACCTGCCGCCTCCTCACGGGGACGGTCCCCGCCGCCGCTCGCCGGCCCCGGCTCTGCCTCACCTGGGTGTCCCGGTCCCCGCCGCCGAAGGAGCCCCTGGCGCCGGCGGCGCGGAGGGAGGCGGAAGGAGGGAGGGGGGGAGGCACCGCACTGCCCCGCTTCGGCCCGGGAAGGCGATGGCGGCGCCTCCTCCTTCTTCTTCTCCTCCTCCTGCTGCCGCCGCCCCGTCGAGCGCGGCTCCCCGCGGGGGGTGACCCGGACCCCGCACCGGAGCCCGCTCCCCGCCCCGGCCGCCCTCTGCGCTCGGTGCAGGTGCAGGGCGGCGAGAAGCTGAAGCGAGAAGGTGGCCCCCATCCAACAGAGCCGGCGGGACCTGCCCGGGAACGTGGCAGAGAAGTCAAAGAAAAAGGCGAGTTCTACCCCAAAATCCCGTGCTTGGCTTTCACTGCGTGTCACTGGTGCTTCGGATCGGGTGTTTCTCGTTCCAAACCGCAGTGAAGAGTGAGCACCCACAGGGAAGCGTAGGCACAGCTCTCCTCTGTCCCAAGTGGGCTGTGCACCCTGAGGCTGCTCCTGTGTGATGGCCATCACAGATGTGCCCATGCCCAAGTGGTCCCTGGGGTTACGGTTCCGTCCTTTGTACTTACCCACATGTAACGGCTGGATCCAGCCACCCCAAAGCTCACTCATCTACAGCCAGAATAACTGAAGGAGGCTTTTTGCACCCATCAGGAGTCTCTGTTGAACTTCAGGGTCATAGAATAGAATCATAGAATAGTTTGGGTTGGAAGGGACCTTTAAAGGTCATCTAGTCCAACCCCACTGCAATGAGCAGAGACATCTTCAATTAGATCAGGTTGCTCAGGGCCTCATCCAACCCGACCTTGAATGTCTTCAGGGATGGGGCATCTGCCACCTCTCTGGGCAACCTGTGCCAGTGTTTCACCACCATCAGTGTAAAAAATTTCATCCTTCTATCTAGTCTAAATCTACCCTCTTTTAGTTTAAAACCATTACCACTTGTCCTATTGCAGCAGGCCCTGCTAAAAAGTCTGTCCTCATCTTTCCTGTAGGCCCCCTTCAAATACTGAAATGCCCCTTTAAGTACTAAAACGGTCTATAGTGAGATGTCCCACAGGGTCTCTTCTTTACCTCCTTCTCTTAGCCCAACCTTACCTGTAGAAACTGTCAGTCTGCAAAACTTCATTGAGAGGAAAAGAGCTTGTAAAGTTCAGTTGAAATACATCTCTCATGTTTCTAAGCATCAGTCTAGAGGAAAGCAAGCAGGGTCTATGCCTCTTGCAAGGGAATTGTTTTGTTGTGACTAGTGCGTAATAGCTGGATCAACACAGATGTCTTTCTGTTCAGCTCGGAGGAAATGACTTACAGAGTCTTTGTTTTCACTTGGGGGATTTCCTCCAAATTACACTTTTGGCACTGTGGCCACGTCTCCGGTGACTGTCACACTACTGCTGAGCCCAGGCAGTCACAGGGCTGCATCCCTCGTCATCCCAAGATGGGGCATCTCTGGTATAAACACAAGGGCAGCCTCTATGCGGCCGCCTCGCAGAGACTTGTCCCACCAGCTCGCTGTCACCACCCTGCCTCACTCCGTCCCCACGCATTTGTAGTAGCACACACTCAGGAGTCCGTGCAGACCTTCTTACCCACCGCCACTGATGCAGTCAGTTGTGCAAAGCAGGCAACTTGGGCTTTATTTTTCAAGCAACAGCAGCTATAGCTTTCCCCACCCTGTCTGCTGCTGCTGTGGCAGGAGAAAAGGACAACAAAACTGAACAGTTGCTTAAGGAGAGACTTGGAATAGCTTTACCCCATAAGGTGCCATTTCTGAGCTGCAGAAAGAAGTGTCATCTAGCAGAGAGCGGTTATGCTACAGTGTGACTGGACCAGCAGCAGCTACGTTACTCCTGAGACTTCAACCAGAGCTACAGCAGCAGCAAAGGGACAGCAGAGCACATCTTGCACACCACACGCTGAAGGTGTCCTTCTTACAGCTGCTGACCAGGAGTTAACTACTTTGATGTTGATTGGTCAACTGACAGAGCATTTATGGTGGAGGTGTGGATCACAAGTTTTTTGGCAAGCTTTATAAAGCTTGCCAGTTCTCAGTCCTAAAAATGCTCTTTTCCCCTCCCACTGCCTTCTACCACAATGGCAGATAAAGACATCAGCAGGACAGTGGGAACGAAGCAGCTACAAGATGACACTGCTTCTGAGGACAGGGAAAAGCCTCTGAGGGACTGAAGAGGGTTGGTCACTGCCCGAAGGCCGGGCTCTGACGAGCTGTGCGTGCTTTGAATTATAACTGCTCTGGGCTGGACGGCAGCTGTGAGAGCAAGGAAAAGAGCTCTGCAAAGGCTGGGTGGCGAAGGATGAGGATGTGCTGAGCATCGGGAAACTCTCTCTGAAACACATGCTGAGCACATGCATTGAGGAGAGGCTCAAATGCTCTCAAAAGCTTTGGGAAAGCTTTGGGGGAAAAGTTTGGGAAAGCTTTCCAAAAGCCTTGGGAAAAAGCGTTGCCCATCGTTCTCATGGCTTGGTGAGCAGGGCAGCAGCGTGCATTTGGATTTCTGCTGCACCGTTTTGATTTCTCATGGCCTATATGCCTTCAGTCTTGTCAAACAGAGCAAGTGGTGTGACTTCTATTTGAGAGATGTGCCAACCCCCGCACAGTGCCAGGGTTTGCGGAATTACGAGGGGAAGGAGTTTTCATTTTGCAAGGAGGGTTTTGTTTTCATAGAATCATAGAATGGTTTCCTTCTGCACTTTCCAAATATCTAAAAGTGCCCATCACCAGGGCTACTAGAGTGTCCTGATCTAATGTATTTAAAGAGCAAAAGTACTTTTAAAATATTAAGCTTCTTTTAAACTTCAAATTTTACAGCCAGGTGGGGCTGAGCTTTCCATCCTGGGGAATGTTTTGGCTTCAGGATTAAAAATAAATCTGCTTTGCAGAAAAAGCAGAAAGTTGGAACCAGAAATTATTTAATTTCCCTAAAATTTCACATGCAGAAATGTTATGCAGACGTGGAGAATGCAGAAAAGGAGGGGACATTTCAGGGCTTCAATTCTATTTCCAGAAGAGCTCGGTGTTACTTGCTGTTTCCATCTTTTCTCTTCTGCCTCTTAGAAGTTCAGGACCACCGTGGACTGAGGTGGCATAGCATCAATCCCACCTCTGGGTTGAAGGGACCGGGGCATTTGTTGACTGAGCCTTTTCTTTGGTAACCACCTGGGGACTCTGAACTGAAATGGCAGAGTGATGTTGCTCCGTTTTGGATTAAAGGCCTTCAGCCCCCAGAGCACTTGCTTTTGCTCTACTGCACAGGAGGAAACAGCAGTGAAAAGTTCTTGTGGCAAAGCGCCCCTCTCTAGGAGGAAGTCTCCACTTTGGGAAAGACTGAGGCTTATGAAATTTCAGACCCACATGTAGTCTAAAGCACCAAAGAGAGAAAGAAAAATATACAAGCAACTTTGATAGACCGTCTTTTCCAGCAGTTATTCACCTATTTATGCTTCATCATCTCATGGTCAATGTCCATTCTCTCTTTGGAGCCAGTGTTGTTCTTTAGGTGAGCTCTTGAGTCCAAAAAGCCCCTTTGCTGCAGTCTTTCTGGTCAGAGAGAAGCATGTCTACCAGTCCCTTGGTCAAAGAGAGGTCTTCCTCTTTTTCCTTTTTGTGCCCGTCAAACCCTCTTCACCCTATTTAGCCCTTCTTCGTTTCTCAGATGCTTCTGTGAATTCAGTCACCAATCATTTCCTCTGTTTATTTCTCTTCCCTTTCTTGCTGTGGACAGAAATGATAAGCAAGAGTTTTTCTCACTCTCAAGAGGTAACCTTGTGAATGAGAGAAAAATTATAGTCATTCTTCATTGTCTGGTTTCCATATCAGCAAATCAGCTTTTCCTTTCTCCAGAGCTTTTTCCCAGTTTTGAGAGATTTTGGGGATGATAATTCCATGGCACCACTGAAAGTAACTCTAAACAGTGGAGTGTAATACAGACCTACCATAAAATATTCTTTCTTGCAGTTGATATTGTTGTCTTGAAGGTGGATGGAGGGAGTAAGAAAATCACTGAAAACCACGGGAACAGTATTTGAATAAGGCTTGGCTGGGAGAAGAGAAACCAGGAGGCAGGGGGGCCATGAGCTGGCTGGCTGGCAGACCAGCTTGCAAGGTGGGCTATGGATTGCTGGCAGACACTTTGAGCATGTTTTGGGGAGATTTTAACTGGGGGCTGGAGAGCAGAACTCAGTCAGGTACCTCTTTGTGCTGTGTTTCTTTGGTTCCACCACTCCTGTTGACATTAGGCATACCAGTGACATTCACAATGATGTGTAGATCAATATCATAATACTCTACCAAAGCCCTGCCCAACTGCACAGAGGTCCATGTTTTGTTTCCTGCTTCCCTGTGAGGCAGCTCCTAAATTCTCAGTTTTAAAGCAGTGCTATAGTTTGCCTTTTAAACTAACAATAAAGTTTTAACTCAAAGTTTAAACAAAAATATCTGTGTTTTGACATCAGGGCTCCACAGTTTCTTGAATTTTTAGGTATCCTCAAAGAGTGAAGAGGTCCCAGATCTCAGCATGACTCCAGTAGCTCACATGACCGGAAGGCCTAATGTCACGACAGAGGAAAGGTTAAGTATGATGAATTTCAAAGAGTGCAGCAACAAATGGGATCATATGCAAACAATTAAAGAAGACTTGGGCCATCCCATTATCAGAGAGCAAAGGGCAATAGTGTATAGACAAGTAAAGACCCCAGTGCTCCAGGTATGGATGAGAGCAGCATAGGAAGGCATTTGAAGGAGCTCCAGAAGAAGTTTGTACAGAGACATCATGACCAATGCAAATATTATGCAAAGGAACTTATTGCAAAGGGTTTTTTTAAGGTACCAGATAGTAATGAACATGCCAGAATAATTCACCAGTTGCTTAACAGTGAGAAATGCATCTTGCAGATGCAGATCTACAAGATGTGCAGCAAAAATTTTGCCCAGTATGGTATAAAGACTTCCACTTAAACCTACCATTTATGCCTACCATTAGAAGAGAGGAAAGGGCTTTTAAGATTTCGAGGGAAAGAAGAAAGAAGAGAGATTGTACACCTTAAATTATTTCTATCTCCTGGTTTGTAGTCATATGGAATAGCTGAGCAAAATAAATACTAAAAGATTACTAGAAAGGGAAGGGGGAGAATAAATGTATGAATAGACCTTGACAGGGAGGCTAACTTTCACAGCTAGTAATACTTAAGTTAACTAGTTTACAGCTAACTCAGATATATTTAAAGGAGCTGCATTAATCTTACCTAACTTCACACATTTAATATGAATGTCTGCACATGAAATTATCATCTAAACTCCTTCTAAAGAGAGAATTCAGCACTTTTAGAGCCCAGTTCATCTGACCTGTTTATTGTAAGATGACATGAATTGTCCATGGACAGATTTCTCCTTCTCTCAGCTAATCATTAAAAGCGTGACAACTAGATCAGGTATTTAGTGCATCTTCATTGTTAACTTTTGAAGCTAGAGGAGGTTAATTTCTTTTTAACATGCCTTCCAGTTCAAGCGTACCCACAGGGTTCCTTACTGCAGCCCATTGTAGTAGTACCTTCTACAGCTTTCTAGTGGGAAACCAACAGCAAAGTTCCCCCAGCGCTGCCACGCTGGCAGTGTGGCTCAGGCCAAGAGTCTCCAATAGTGACTAGCACTTGACACCTAAAAACAAGACGTAGGTGGGTCCTAGGATGAGGAGTTGTAGCTCTAGGTAAAGTCTCGTGCAAGTCTCTAACAGTAAGACAATTCCTTAAGCTCTGAAGCTTAAGTTTTCATTTCCTTGCAGAATATTTTTAGTTCGGTTTTGGCTGTTTAAACTCTGGATATTGTTGTTATTCATGTAACAACCTTGCTGTTTAATCTTGCTAAACTTGCTGATGCCTATGGCAATGTGTTCCACGGTCTAATTGTGCATTTTACCAACACTATTTCCCTTCCAGCCTTTTATGTCATTTTGCTTCTATTTGATCCTATCTGTGAAAGAGAGATAACGATTTTGTTCTTCTTTTTCTACCTAGCTAAGTAGTTAGGGGGAAAAATATCAAGGGCTGGTGAATCCAGCCACAATGTGTATTGAGGGAACAATAAACCCACAGAGTTTCTACTACATCAAGTGACAGAGCACATGCTCTGCACCAGCCCGTGCTAACGGGAAGTGTTGCAGGACAGGGGGTGGAGGGGACTTCTTCTGGTCCAGGAGCCATGGGTGATCCCCAGGGGGATAGCAGGCAGGGCCCCTCAGCCAGGCCCTGTCCCACCACCCCAGCCAGGGAGCAGGGCAGGCTGGGGGGGCAGCCAGGTTCAACCAGAGTCCAAATCATCAGGCAAGGTCGTGAGGATGAGACAGCTGCAAGGTCAAGCTGGGAAGTCGTTCCACAGGTCAAGGACAGGTCCAGTGACTGCCAGGCAGCTCCATGGTGATGGGGAAAGCCCAAGGTTAAGCCAATGTCAGCCCAGAAGTCAGGTCCCATGGCCAAGCAGGGCAGGGCTTTAGGGAGCTAGAGACCAGCACTGCTACGGTGTTGGGGACTGACAGCCTGGGGGACACTGAAATGGGTTCCTGGGCCGTAGGCAGGGTGATGGGAGGCCCTGGGAGAGCGGTCAGGGCCATTACAGCCTGGTGGTACCTGACAAAAGAGGAGGAAGATAAGCTATGGCCTCCCAAATCCCTTTCCCCCTTTCTCCCAGGAAATCCATACATGCTGGAGTTTCAAAGTCAGAAATACCAAAATGAAGACCATCTCTGTAGTTTTACTTTACTTTTACCCTTGTGCGTGTGCATCCTGATGCAACATTTCATTACACAATCAACATTGTTTCCTCTGCTTCTTTCTCCACTCATCTGCTTCCTCATTCATGATGGATAAAGTTTATGAAATTATTGATTCTTCAGTCTTTTTCCTTTTCTGTGCATTCTTTGAAGCTTACTCTGAAGAAACATCTGATATATTCATAGGATCTTCTGTGGCATCCTTCACTACAAATGAGTGGAATGGATCATCTCCAGCCTTTTAGAGAGATGGTGCAAAGGCAGTACAATAAAGGTCTGCAGAATCTTGCATGGGATGAAAAGGGTGAATAGGAACCTGCTCAGTCTCTTCTGATTCAAGAACTAGAGGTTCCCCACTGAAGAACTAGACTGAAATCAAACAAAAGGAGATGATTCACCATGCAGCAGCCAGAAGATGTGTTGAACTTTTTGCTTTTCAAATGACGTTATAGATGAAGCAGATCAGATGGGACCCAGTGGTTACAAAGCGATCTGGGCACACCAGCACCAAACATGCCAGACACTTGCGTAATGGCTATGTGTTTAGGAAATCCCCTGCCTGCCTCTGAGAACAAGCAAACTGCTTTCTGCTACTGAATGTTGCTTTTATCTACTTTTACCTATTTTACTCCTTCAGCGATTCAAACAATTGAACAATCCCTATCCCTCTGCTTCCTCTTTGCAAACATTTCCTCTACCATCATAACAACAGGCAGGTTTCTGGCTAAATCACAAAGACATTCTCTGCCCTCTTTTATTAAAGAAAAAGGCATCCTTATTCAGAAAAAAAACCCCACAACTTTCTCTTCTGAATTCATTACCAACAGGTTATAGGCAGGAGAAAAGCTGCTTTCAACTTCAGGTCTGGCTATCCTCTTCTGCTGATTCAAAAACCAGGTTCTCCACATCATGGGCTAGACAGCCATGATGGTGGGCTACATACTGGATTGGACTTCTCTGTGCAACAGCCCTGTGAACTCTGTCTTCTGAGGACAGACCACACACTTAAAATGCAGAAGTACCTATTGTCATCAGAATTTTTCTACACTGTAAAATGCAAGCAAGCAAATTCATAAAATAAATGTTGGCTGGAGAAAGCCCTAAAAGACAAGCCTCACTTAAGTGCCCTCCGGGGACAGCATGCCCACTGGAAGACTAAAAAAAGAGAGACTGAAGAAGAGAAAACACTAATAAGTCTCACCAGCCATTATTACTGGGGTAAGAACGTGGTAATTGGGCTATCATCAGACATGCATCCTTTCTTTGCTGTGGCCAGATCAGGTTAAACACCAGGTTCAGCCTGGAGAAGAGAAGGCTCCAGGAAGACCTTATAGTGGCCTATATTGGCCTTTATGTTAGGCCAATACCTGAAGGGGGCCTACAGGAGAGCTGGGGAGGGACTTTTTATGAGGGCATGAAGTGACAGGACGAGGGGGAAAGGCTTCAAACTGGAAGAGGGTAGATTTAGAATAGATATTAGGGAAAAAAAATTCACTGTGAGGGTGGTGAGGCACTGTAACAGGTTGCCCAGAGGAGTTGTGGAAGTTCCATCCTTGGAGGTGTTTAAGGCCAGGCTGGATGGGGCTTGGAGCAACCTGGTCTAGTGGGAGGTGTCCCTGCCCATGGCAGGGGGGTTGGAACTAGATGATCTTTAAGGTCCTTTCCAACCTAAACCATTCTATGATTCTATGATTCTATAGTTATTGATTTAATGATCAAAAGGTAAAAGAAGTATATGTTACGCTGAATTAGTCCTCAAAACCACATGCATACACCTTTCTAAAGCTACTGGATCCATAAATTTGCAAAAGGCTTTGTTAAACTTCTTTAATAAGTGGTGGACCTACTTGACCACAACAATTGGTATAATCACATAACTACACATTTGCCAAATCTTTCTTTCCCCTTTCTCTCTGCTACTGTATAATGCTGCAGTGTGACTTGCCAAAACCCAGGGAGTTAGCTGTTAAAAACAGGTCCCTATCTTCAGTATGGTGCAACCTGATTTGAGTGGTGGCTTGATGTGCTAATGTAATAAAATGACAGGAAGTAACATGTGTGTATGTAACATGGAAGAGAACATAAAAAGCCTTCATTTATTTGCACATTTTACCCCACATACATGGTTAGAAGAGTCTTCCTTATTTTCATGTTTTACCCCACATACAGGGTCAGCACAGTAGCTCTGGGTGCACATTGAAGTTCCTTGCTAGTACCAGTACAAAGAATAGCTACCTAAAAAGGCGAGGATGTGGACTAGGGTGTTGGGTTGCTCAGCACTGGTGGTTTTCAGCTTATGATCCCTGGGCCTCTAGATACTTCTCAGGGGACCCACAGGAGGTAACCAAGAAGGGCCACACTACATTTGGTAAGATCCTCTCTCTAAGGATCCTTAGATCTGAAAACCACTGCCCTGCCAGTTTACGAGTGGCGTGGAGGCAGTGTGGACTATCAGCAGCATGCAGCTACCAGGAGCACCGAGCAAAAATTGTGGCTAAGTGACACTTCAGGGCAGCCTGAGATACTGTGATAGCACCGCGTGTGGTTTAGAAGCCACATGTGCGGCTGCTAAGGAAACAGAGTAAGGCTGCTTGAAGAGGCAACTCTTAGGATCCAAAAGCAAGTTTTGCCTTCAGATACAGGTGGCAGGGCAAAATTTAACGAACGGGTGTGGGTGTTACAGTGAACAGATCCTGAGTGCGGCAAAACTGGAATTTCACAGCTGACTGTAGTGGAGTTACACCAAATTTATAGCAAAAACACTGGAAGGAGATTTTGTGTCAGGATGTGGTCTGTTTAGCTAAAATATACTATTGAAAAGTAGGTGGTCAATGTGTAATTTTAGTTTGGAGATAAAATCTCATGTGAGACTCTACATAGGCTTAGAACACAGAGCAAAAATGTAAACATAACTTTTCTCCCTTGGGAGACAAGGATATTGCTCCATTTACAAGAGGTTTGTACCATTGTGTTATATAACCGTGTTACACTGATTTCATCAGAAGTAACTTGATTAGAAGCTTGATTAGAAGGCTATCACGCCAAAACCCTAATCCCCGAGAGAAGTTCAGACTCTGATTATGGTGACATTATTGTAGATACATTCCTAGTGAAATTGTTCTGAATTTACATGTAGGTCAGGCTATGGCTTTGCTTATGGAGCTTTAGTGTATTTGGGATTTCCTAACACAATTGCAAAACCGAGAATGAAATATATTGTGCATCTGGTTGACTTTGCAAGCCCACTTCAACAAATGCAATCAATAGTTTGACAGCAGTCTTCAGTCCAAGCATTTTACCACATGACCTTAATTTATGCCCTTATCAGGCTGGCACCCCAGTAATGACAATTCAGAGTAAATCCACTGTGATTATTATCTACCTGAATTTATTCTACAGTGAGCTTGATATCCTGCATTCACCCTAAGAACCATTTTTCCAGTCTTTATTGACAGCCATTAATGTCATATATTTTCAAAAGAGTTGCAGCAAATAGTATTTGTTTTGTTATTAAAGAATTAGTAACTTCACGTTAAAAGCTTTTATTTAACTGATGTTCACTTTTCAAGTAATATTTGCCAGTTAAATAAAGTAGAGACAGAAAATGTAACATTTTTTTTTGTCTAATTCAATCCCCATGAATACCATTGCTGTGAGCAAAGCTTAGTGGAGATGAATGCTGCATCCTTCGCAATGTCATGTCCACAGCTACGGTCTTGCTGAAAACTATTCTACGTCTTTATTGTTCCTTAAAGCTCTTAAAATTGAGGTATGGGGGCAATTAGGGAGCCTCAGGTGATATGAAGAGGGCATTTCCACTTCATGCTTCGTTCCTGCTTTCTTGCAAACTCCTTTAATTCAAGACTAAGCCTGATCTTGTTCTGTTTGAAGTCCAGCCTTGTAATAGTTTTTCAGATCCAACATGGTCTGTAAATAGACCTTAATAGATGTATGCGTGCATGTGTGTGCATATACGTGCATGTCTAGACACACAGATACCCACGCATGCATGCACACACACGTAACTTGTAACACACCTATTGAAAGACTAGTTAAAACAATGCAATTTGGTTCATCACTTTGAACTGCAGAAATACGACAATATGAACAGCAGACAATAATGCTACTCTTGCCAAATCATGACCCCCCTGTGCTTCGTTGGATTCTCTCATAAATCCAGTATTTTCAGAGAACTATTTTGCTGTCATTGGTTAGATGCTTAACTCTTAGGAAAAATCAATTGTGATCAGCACTAAAAGCATTTTTTTTAGAAAAATAATAAAATTCTCTGGAGAAACCCTAGCGTTTTTCTCAAAATTTTCTTGCCAAAATGCTTATGAGAAAGGAAGAAGACTGTAAGTCTCTTGACTTCATGTGTTTCTTTGTTCTAATACACAGGCATGTCACTAGTGAGAGACGCCTGTGCCATGACTACGAGTGGGCTGACCCATTACTATCTAGCCTCACATTTGGCTTGTAAACAATAGTAGGAACTGAGCCCATAGAAAATATCTCACTCTCGCCAGCCTGCCGCATTGTTTGAGCTGGGAAATCGAGACAAACTGCTACATTCTTGGTTAAAAATAAGAGGCCTTTGAATTTTCTCTCTACTCTGAACTTTCCACCAAGGGTTGACTTTTGTCATTTTGCCACATCTTTTGAGGTCTGAATATAGCTTAGCTTTCATGTAGGGCTTTCTGTACTTAACGAATTGTGCAGCACTGGAACAGGCTCAGACCTGTTAAAAAGGAAGTGTAAAATGTGTCTTATTGCACCTGAGACCAGCATCCCACCATACCCTAATGTGGGGGCTTGGTTGTGATGGGGGCAAGACAGCGTTACCGCAGATGCCTCAGCTCAAGGCAGATTCCTTCTCCTGAAGGAAGCGTAATCTTGGTTCATATTTAGCTTTAGAGCACCACTGACTGCAGCCATACCTGGGCTGAATCTGTCCCATCTATTCTTTTGATTTTGCATCCTCCACAAATCCCTCACAAAGAGTGACTCAGCTTTTCCACCAAGCAACAAAGGCATTTAGAAGGTCACAGCTCACTGGCACACTCCAAAGATTGTTTCAAGCTGCAAATGATAAAATCAGTTCAACTGCGTGTGTACAAAGCACAATACTGCAATGGCCCAGGGATATTTACAAAGAAGGATTCATAAAGAAGGTAACTTCTAATAAAATGTACTTGTTGTGTTGAGCTTCTTATTGTCAAGCCCTCGATAAAGAGATTTTCCATGATGGTAACTATGTGTTCAGGTATTTATTTCTTCATTTTTATTTTGGTAGAGAAATATCATTGTTTAAAAGGATCATAAATTCGGTATTCTACCTGGCAGCAAGGTAGAATAGTTCTATTGCTGTGTTACTTACCATGTTATAATACCTCAGTTTAGCATTTTGATTGAAGTCAAATACATATATATAGAATCATAGAATGGTTTAGGTTGGAAGGGACCTTGAAGATCATCGAGTTCCAACCCCCCTGCTATAGGCAGGGACACCTCCCACCAGACCAGGTTGCTCAAAGCCCCATCCAGCCTGGCCTTGAACACCTCCAGGGATGGCGCAGCCACAACTTCCCTGGGCAATTTGTTCCAGTGTCTCACCACCATCAGAGTGAAAATTTTTTTCCTAATATTTATTGTAAATCTACCCTCTTCCAGTTTGAAGCCATTCCCCCTCATCCTATCACTTCATGTCCTTGTAAAAAGTCCCTCTCCAGCCTTCCTGTATGTGCCCTTCAGATACTGGAAAGCTGCTATAAGGTCTCCCCGGAGCCTTCTCTTCTCCAGGCTGAACAACCCCAGCTCACCCAGCCTGTCCTCATAGGAGAGGTGCTCCAGCCCTCTGATCATCTTTGTGGCCCTCCTCTGGACCCTCTCCAACAGGTCCATGTCCTTTTATGTTGAGGGCTCCAGAGCTGGATGCAACGTTCCAGGTGTGGTCTCACGAGAGCGGAGAGAGGGACAGAATCACCTCCATATATATAGATATATATATAAAATGTATATTTTCATATATATGTATAAAAAGATATACATCAGTTGACACTTGTAACATGTTCTATGTTCTGCCACACTCATAATTATTACATGCATTAACAAAATCCAACACTGAATCTGTAAGTTTGCAACTTTTCTGAATTACAAAAAGACCTGAGGGTCCTGATGCTGCAACGTTTTAATTCCTGCTGATTTAATAGAGAGCAAATTGAGGTCAGTTTTTGGTTATAGTATATATATTTTTCATCTTTATGCACTGATGTATTTACACTATAGTGAGTTAAATTTGGTTTATAAGATGCAGCAAAATCTTTCCTTCTGTTAAGCTTGTCTGGGTTGCCTTGCTTGAATTTAAATGAGAGGTTCCATTACGTGTGCCTCTTTTCTCATGGTTCAGGTTTTCCCCTGAAACCTGAAGACCTGATGGGACCAAGTTAAGCATGTGCACTGATGTATTGCTTGTTAATGTATTGCTTGTATTGGGAATGTTCAGACTGTGTAGAACTGCAACTTGAATGCAGAAGAAGCTGGAAAACATGGGACTCGGAACTCAAATCCTTCCCACTTCTGTTATCACAGCAACCCCACAACCATGGGCCACGAACAAGGGTAGCAAACTCTAGATAGTAGACAGCTGTTTGCCTCCACTCCCCTCAAAAATGAACAAATCTAGATTATCTAGTGGTGGCAAGTCTATTATCAGTTTAGATTCAGTGGTAGCCAGTTTATACTCATTTGTTCTCGGGGTAGTATCCTTCAATTTGCATAGTTCTTCCTCCCTAGTGTTTACCCTTGTTACCCTCTGAAAACACATCTGGTTGAGCTAAAGAAGACACTTCCTGGCCTATACTAAAGGTATCAGTATTTCTCTGGCATTTTAAGGACCTCTTTCCTGAACTTCTCCCGGTATGTAGTAATCTTTCTTCACTGTGACAGAGTTGTTCTGAGTACTCTGCATGAGGTCTCAGCTTATATGGTTGCATAAATATTTCCTTTTAATCTACTTAAAATACAGCACCTATACATCTTTAGATGTGTTTTTGTTTTTCATGATGATGTCGCAGTAGTGGTCTTTAAACATCCTGGGATGGACAATTGACTAAGCCAGCCAGGCCTTTTTATTCCTCTTTTATCAGCAGCTGATGGACCTGTACTTACTGAAGAAATTCTTCCTAGTCTCTTAAGTCCCTTGCCTTCATTGCGTTAGACTTCTGTCAGCTGAGCCCTTGCTTTATGGCAGTTCAGTCCTACTGTGCGTGCCAGATACCTTCTTTCTGTCACCAGCGTATTTCATTAATCGTTTCTATTCTTTGGACATAGTCATTAATAGAAAATATAAATGCAGTCAATCTCTAATCCACAGTTACACAAATCATCTCCCTGTAGCCTGAGCAGTCTCCTGTAAGTACAGCCATTGCTGTTGCTCTTCAGTTGGTTTCTTCCCTCTGATTTTCCTGCATCATCACACTGACTTCCACATAACACCATGCCAGCCACTTTACTGAAATCTATACGGATTTGCTTTACTGCAAGCTTTGCATATTTTCACAAAGAAAAATAACAAGTTAATTTGGCACAATCTGTCTTTGGCAACTATTTCTCCCATTTTTATGTGCTTTTATATCTCTGTTTCTTTCCCAAAATGTTGAGTCCTTGCAGGCAATTGAGGTTATTAATATATATATCTATCTCAATATACTTTGTGGATCACTTTTCTCCTTAAAGATCACTATTCCATTTATTATTTTTTTTAATCATATGGTATTGCCATCTGTTTTAGTAAATGCATTAAACCTCTTACCACTGGCTGTATTATCTCAGTTACTGGACATCCTTGAGAGTTGAGCTCTTTGCCCTTTGGTTTCACCTTGCACATGACAATTTCTCTTTCCACACCCATTCTCACTAACATCCTTGGGTTTGCCCCTGTATACTGAGGCATTACCATTACTGATGCTGAGCCAAATACTCAGGTAGTTTGGGGTGGGACCTAGAGTATCCTTAATTGCAACCGCATCTATGTTTTATAGGGTGTTCACTTCTTTTTTATTGTTTTTATGGCCAAGGTATCTTTTACTATTTGCTTGAATTTCTTTTGCAGCCTTTACCTAATCTTGACTTTTGACATTTTCACCTTTCTATAGGCCTTCTATCTGGCAAGACTTTTTTTCTGTCCCTTGTAGGATCTCTCTTTACACATAATATTCAGGGCTTCTCAGTTAATTTTGAATGGAGTTATTTCCTATAATTTATCCCTTTGGGGTACATACTTAAGATAATTTCTGGAGCACTGGCTTAAAGGAACTCCAGTTGCCTTCCACAGTTACCTGACTGAACTATTCTGGCTCAATATGTGCTCATACTTCAAATCAGCTGAGTAGCACCAATATTTTTAAATTAATATTTCAGCTACTTATATACAGCAGAGCTTGGCTTCCCATTGAATAGTACTATTAGGTGTACTAGGAACAAATGAAGCACTTAGTAAACAAAAGTCCAATGATTGCTGCAACCAAAGATCTTAAAATCTAAGAGGGATAATTAAAGAAACAGAGGAAATACAAAGCAGGAGGATGGATAATGAAACAGACCATTTTATCAGTTTCTTTTTTTTAATGCTTAAAAGTCTTTAAAAAGTCTGTAAACTGAAGTAGAAACACAGGAAAATAAATGATATTATTTGCACTGTACACTTCGGAGGATGATCTTGCTGTTGCAGTCAATAAGTCATTACTGAAAAGAGAAAATCCCAGTTATTCAGTCCGCTTGGTGAATGTTGTGTTAATATTGGGAGGGAAGCAAATAATTCCATAAGAAAAGAATAGAATAAATTTGTCCTGATTTTTTTTACGTCAAATCAAGATCCACCTACAAATAGGGGGGGAGAGGGGAGTCCCTGTATCAAGCCAACTGACTTACAGTGAGTGACCTGCCATTTCAAGATCTGAGTATTTTCTTGTGACTTTACTGAGAGCCACCACGAGAGGGCCATTTGCCTGCAACCCTTCCAGGGGGTCTTCTGCCCACCCTCCCTGCACAGCCTGCTCTCCTAATCCGTTGTGGTTTCTTAAGAATATTTTCCCAATTTGCCTCTCATTCACAAACCCTATAATATTCTTGCAGTGGGAAATCTAATGATGGTTCTTCTTGTGGACTTCAGCAAGAAGGTATGCACTTAATTAGGCACTGAGAAACATGCTCTGGGAAACAAATGAATGTGCATTTTCTTTTGATTTCCCTGCAGGGCCTTTCCTTTTGCTCATCTTTGCCGACAGAGGCTGCAGTGGTTAACTCAGCTCCTTCCTGGGGCTAGCTAGTTTAGTTGGGCAGCAGGAGACCACAGAGCGAATGGCACTAGGAAAAACAGCACTGTGAGCAGGAATGCTTTGCTCAAGCCTATGGATTATTAGTTGTTTTACCACTGTTGGGTAAAATCAGCCCTCATTTGATATATTAGAAAAACATTACCATACAAGAATCCAGAAGAAAAAAAATTCATGACAGTGTGATAAATAATAATACTGATGTTGAAGAGAAGATCAGGAAGTGTTGGGACCCATTACACTGTAAGATTTACTTTACGGCATCCTCCAAGTACAAGGGATTTCTTCCACTGTGAAATGAGCAGGGGTTCCTCTCCAAGTGCTCCTAAAATCTGGGCAGGGAAATGTCAGTGCAGAGGCCAGAGCATGCTACCTCCCCACGGCACAGGTATGGCAAGAGCCATCCCACCAGAAACTCTCCACACACACTTGTACCATCTCTGGGACATCTCCTCAGGAGTGAGCCCGGAGCCTCCAGAGCGGTGACCGAGGTCTGTTGACCTCAAGTCCTCTGGAAGAAGCTGGCAAGAGCCCTGGTGCACAACCTTCTCCCTGGGAAGGCTCAGCTTAGGTGCCCGATTGCGATTCATGCGCAACGTGGTGTCACTAGATGGCGACGGACACCTTCTGTACTGTGCGAAATAGCCAAATGCTTTCTCAAAGCAGAAAAGAAAAGGCGGGGGGGGGGAGAGCAAAAGTTGAAGTTGCATTACGCTGTAGTTTTTAACAATACAGCTATACCCCATTTCTCAAAAAAAACCCATATTCTCGTTTTCTCTCCAGGGTCAGGAACAGAGGTAATATCTCAGGCTTCTTTGGTAATTCTTTTGTTTGTGTACAGTGTTTCTATTACTACAACCACCTTTAAAACTGGCCACCCATCTTCCTTTCATGACTGTAAATCTGAATGATTTTTGTCAGTATTAGCATACTCTCTTCAGACAGAAGCACAGCCTTGTTAAATACAAGTCATTAATTAATCACTTGAGCATAAACCTAATTTAATTGCAAAGTTTGGTCTATACTATCCGTATACCCTCTCTCTCTGCTTCAGTTACAAGTTTTCATGAAAATCTAACCAAAAATATATTTAAAACACACTAGCTTTTCCAGTATGCATGTAAATACAGCATTTCAATCTTCCAACATGTTTGAAAGTTGCTCACTTTTTGATTATTTTGCATTCTGAAGAAGATTTGGTGCTTCTTCCTGTTAAAAAAAGTGCATGAGAAAAACTGTTTTAAGAACTTCTTGAGTGCAATGAAATCTTTCTCCTTCCAACATTGGCTTGTTAATAAAGGCGTGTCAGGAGAGTTCTCAGTAAATTTAGAAACATTTTTTTGAATGTTAGAACAGAAGATTGCTTCATACGGGTGGAGACATATAAGGTTTCACTCAATATTACCCAAGTGAACGAAATCACTGCAGCCTGCAAATGAACATAAATCATGAATCTTCTTGACAACAGAAAATCCTTTCCCAGTGTTCTGAGTCACTTTGGTCTCCCCCAGCATTCTAAGTACGTTGAGCTCAGCAGGTTTCTAAAGAGCAATTAAATTATTTCCAAGTGATTGATAAACATGAAATACTGGTAGCTAACGCCATGACAAACTGAATTTGCATTTGTTAATGAACTGCACATGCAGATATGCAAAGAAAGCAAGGAGCAAAAGATCTTAAACCTGTGGAAAGTACTCAAATACCATGATGAACCTAGTGTGAATATTCAAGTATTTTGTGGGGTGTCTGCAGTGATCCGAGCCCAGAAAGTGGTGGTCAGTAGCACAAAGTCTAGTTGGAGGCCAATAACTAGCAGTGTACCCCAGGGGTCAATAATGGGTCCAGTCCTGTTCAACATCTTCATTAATGGCCTGGATAATGGGGCAGAGTGTATCCTCAGCGTGTTTGCTGATGACACCAAACTGGGAGGACTGACTGATACACCAGAGCGTCACACTGCCATCCAGAGGGACCTCAACAGGCTGGAGAAATGGGCTGACAGGAACCTCATGAACTTCAACAAATGCAAAGTCCTGCACCTGGGAAGGAACAACCCCATGAACCAGTATATGCTGGGGGCCACCCAGCTGGAAAGCAGCTTGGCAAAAAAGGACCTGGGAGTCACGGTAGACACCAAGTCGAACATGAGCCAGTAACGTGCCCTTGCTGCAATGAAGGCGAATGGTATCCTGGACTACATTAGACAAAGCATTGCCAACAGGTCGAGATTGGTGATCCTTCCCGTCTACTCAGCACTGGTGAGGCCACACCTGGAGTCCTGTGTCCAGTTCTGGGATCCCCAGTACAAGAGAGACCTGGACATACCGGAGAGAGTCCAGGAAAGGGCCACAAAGATGATGAATGGACTGGAGATGAGGAAAGGCTGGGAGAGCTGGGACTGCTCAGCCCACAGGAGAGAAAGCTCAGGGGGGTCTTAATGTACATAAAAGCCTGAAGAGCAGGTGCAAAGAGGACGGAGCCAGGCTATTTCCAGTGGTGCCCAGTGACTGGACCAGAGGCAATGGGCATAAACTGAAACACAAAAGGCTCTGTCCGAACATCAGAATACGTTTGTTTGGTTGGGTTTTTTTTATGAGAGTAACTGTGCACTGGCACAGGTTGTCTAGAAAGGTGGTGGAGTCTCCATCCTTGGAGATATTCAGAAGCCAACCAGAGACAGTCCTGGGCAACTGGGTCTAGGTGGCCCTGCTTGAACAGGGGGCTTAGATCAGATGGCCTACAGAGGTCCCTTCCAACCTTAGCCATTCTGTGATTCTGTGATATGAAAGATTTATTACAACGCTCAATTGTGATGATAATCTTTGAAAAGACTCATAAATCTAAATTAATTATACAAATTAAAAAGATTGAACTATGTATTTGTTAATACATTTTCTAGCCACATGGCATGCCGTGACTACCAGCCTCATTAGAAATCTGTTTGTGCAGTATCCTAGAATTACTCTTGCTCCAGATTTGGACCATAAAATACATGTTTAAAGGTGGTTGTGGTCAAACTGTTGCTTTCTTTTTTTCTGTGCTGAAGAAGAAGAGGCATGCAAATTCACACCAAAGAGCTGTATTTTATACTTGATGATACCAAAGATAGATGTACTTTCAATGGCAGAACTTAGCTGGAATCTTGCCTGCCCTTCAGGCAGGCTTCTAACTTGGTAGGAAGACTGGTGTACTGAATCTGGGTCTCTCTCTCACCCATGATAGTGTCAGTAGTAAATACCTTTTTAAAATGATTTATAAAGACTTTTAAGTCTATTTACCCACAGATGCCTTTACAAAGCTCACTGCTGTTCACAATTTGTAGAGGACAGTTACTGAAGATGTGTGCAAAGACACTGACTGTATTTGTGAGTTTCCAAATAACCTAAGTCTAATCTAAAGGGCTGTGTTGTCTCACCACTGATGAGGCCAGATATACTCAGAGGTATCTTCTATAAATAATTGAAGTTACAATGTTGGTTCTTTCAGTAGAACCAGCTGAACACTTTTGCAATCAATTCTGAAAGGGACATATTACGAAAGAGGCATACTTATTCCACTGTGTATGCAATATTTGTACATACTATACATTGTAATGACAAATGATACTTTCTATTTTGTCAAAGGTTTAAATAAACACTGCCTAACACAAACGTGTGTGGACCTGCTGAACACCTCCTTTGAGAAGTCTGGTAGACAACAACTTTCTGCAGGAGGCTAAACAAAGCTGCTTAAAAACCAGTCTGGTTTTCCAGGCATGAAGTTAAATATTTGCTACAGATGTTAACTTCCCACCATGCATCTGCCCATCTTCATGTATTCCTCCCCCTGAGGGATCTTTTGTTCTCCCAGGTGACAACTGAAATAAAGGTTTCAAAGTCAGATTCTAACAGTTTTGCCAGATGTAAAAACAACAATGCAGCGAATTACAGCCGTGAGAAACTAACCACAGGGTTGTCCATGCTGGAGGGCTCAAAGGCCATCAAAACGAGGCTCCTGGTGGCCTTTTTCTCAGGAACCACTTGTCAGAGGGATGTGTGCTGAATTATTTGAGTGACACGGGAGCCTTGCCCAGGCTTCTTTTCCTTTGGAGGGAATGCTCCTCATTTACTCTCATCACGTGAGTTAAGAACCTGCCCCAAGTCAGAGAAGCGAAGCACATATGCAGGTACTGAGATCTGGAAAATACTGGTGCAGAAATGCTGCTTTTCCCTTCCCTTTCCATGCGTGTGGAAAAGACAGCACGGGCGCAAACCGCAGCTGCTCAGAAAAAATCTGGAACAGGTCGAATTTCACATGCAGAGGAATTTCTTTTGCTCTTGTGACAGAGTAGAAAGATTTCATTTTTGTGGCATAATTATCAATTAATGCTCTGTGTGTATAATCACCCAGGGGCCTCCGTTTGGGTGTGGTTTCTCACATCTGGCCAATGCAAGCTTGGAATCTGATGACTGAGAAGCTCATGGAAGCCCATTATTGACTTGATATGTAATGGGAGGCATCTGGTCCAAGACTTCCTGCTCCTCAGTTCCTGAAATATGAGAAGAACACTTGCAGCACAAGAGTGAATGAGAAAGAAGGATCAGGGTCCTTGCTATTCAAGCACAGATTATGGTGACTGTTCGTCTTAATTGCCTTTGCTATTTGCAAAAATAGCAGACGATTCAGGAGTTCTCAAACTTTTTTCTCACTCTCCTCCTCCCTCATCCACACACCTACGCAGAGTGTATCCTGTAGGGAGAAATAATTTGCTAGAGCTGCTGGCAGCGAAGTAATGGTGTCAGCAGGGGATAGAAAGTTGGGGTAGGGAATCTGGGGGTCAGACAGACCACAAAAGGGGCTGGGGGAAGAGGAAGGGAGGAGGAAGAGGAAGGAGAGGAGAGAGGCAGGATGCAGGCAGCGCACAGACCACTCTGGGGGTCTCAGAGCTGCCCCGTTGCATGACAGAGGAGGCCCTGAACATGACATAATCACCACCAACAGCTGCAGTTTGACTCAGCAGCTCCCAGGAGCCTGGGGCTCTTTCTGGTCCCGGTCCTTCTCCACACAGTCTGTCTATTCTGTGGCAGAGCCCTTCATCACAGCCCCACTCCACAGTTTGTCCCCCTCCCAGCCCCAGCCACCAGCCCCATCCTGATCCCAGTAGCTGCAGAATAGAAAGGACCGAACTCCTCCTGTTGCTATTAAAAAAGCATGATTAATGCAAGTGACTGAAGGTTTATTGTGACACTGACATTTGGACTGAGGACAGTTAAAGAAGAGCTACATTGTGTAGTCCTGCTATAAATATTCTAGGTTGGAATAAACTTCTCTGCATAGGTTAAGACCATTATTACACCTACCACTAAATTGTCAGCAGTGTCACTGAAAGTGTCAGTGTCACAGAAAATCCTTATTGTCAAAAACCTTTTTATTGCCTTGCTTGCCTTTTGGAGGACTGTAAGTTCTGCTAATAAAGTAACTGTGCTCACAGAATGTATCTGGATTTCCTTACGGCCCCTGACTTGGTACCAAATGATACAGACTTAACAGGGAATGAGCTGGATTTGCAAACTGGTTTACAGACCAATCTCCAAGGTTTGCCATTGATGGTTATTAGTGTGGTATCAATGATGTCAAAGGGCTCAGCTCACGAGCCAAAAATGTTTAATAGTTTTATAGTTGTGACAATTATAAAAAATCTGTGGTGAAGTCTGCTGCTGATAAAAAGATTGTTTTGCAAGCAGATAATGAAGACGGATTACCATAAGAGTAATTTAAATTGCTTTATTAAAAGATACCAACCCAAAAGTATTTTGATACAGTTAAAAACTTAAGATGATATTGGTTTGGAGGAAACAATGACTTAGATTTTATTTATGGATCGAAGGCTTGGATTCTAGTGAGGACATAACAGTAACAGTAGATAACCAATCCAGCATAAATTCTCAAACAATGCTGCACATAAAGAGATAATGTAATCTTTGAACCTATAAGGGGAGAATATTGCATAAGGCAAGGAAGTGACCCCATCCTTGTGCCCATACATCCTTGTGCTGGCAGCCTCAACACCCCAGCAGTCCATGCACCACACTTAAGGCAACCCAAACACAATTGTGTAGCAATTACTGTCCTCAAGCTTCGTACCTCCTCAGCACAACCCACAGGTCTGAGCACCTCAGTCGTGTTTCCCTTCTTCCCTCCCTAAGCCTGGTAAGTGCTCCTCATCTGCGGTGTCATCCCCTGCTGACTCCACTCCTCCTCCAGCCCACTTGCTGGTGTTCTTCTTCCCCCCAGCAACTGCAGGGTCCAAAATGAAGCTATTGAGTAGATGGAGATTGGGAAAAAGAAAAAAAAAATGAGAAGGGATGGCACTAAGGGCACCTCACAGTAGCATCGGGAAGGGGGGGCAGAGCATCCCCACGATGCCAGCAGATGACGTTTGGAGACACAAACCCCCAAGCCCCAATAATTCCTTAAATCTTATTGTAGATGGCAATTTCATGTCACTTCTATGAAAATATATATATATTCAACATCTAAGACTCAAGCAATATCCAGGGCACGGTTCATGTGCCTGTCATACACACAGGGCCCAAGACCCTCACCCAGGCCTTGGACCAGGGGCATACCTCGTAGTTACCTGAAAGAAAAGAGCAAGAGCAAGCTGAAGGTCCTCCACTGTGCTGAGCCAGAATTCTATTAGCTTCAGAAACTGTTTGACTTTGCCCATTTTGCTCTTTTGATCAACAGCAGTTGAAGAGCAGTGAACCTCCCTTCCAATCTAGTTTCTACCAGAAAATGTCAGTGATCATTTGACCTTCACTTCTTGTTGTGACCAGTACTCTTTTGGGAAGCAGGTTCTTTAACCCAAACCATCTTCCAAAACCACGGTGGTTTCGAGCTGATGTGTCTGACTATTTCAATTATCTGAAGGGTGTCACAGTAAGAATGAGAAATAATAATAGTATCTGGTATTCATTAAACTTCTAGAGCACAAGTCTTATGAGGAGCGGCTGAGGGAACTGGGGTTGTTTGGCCTGCAGAAAAGGAGGCTGAGGGGAGATCTAATCACTCCCTACAACTACATGAAAGGAGGTTGTACAGATGTGGGGCTCAGTCTCTTCTCCCAAGTAACAGGCAACAGGACAAGAAATGGCCTCAAGTTGTGCCAGGGGAGGTTTAGATTGGATATTAGGAAAAATTTCTTCACAGAAAGGGTTGTCAAGCATTGGAACAGGCTGCCCAGGGAAGTGGTGGAGTCGCCACCCCTGAGGCGTTTCAAAGATGGGTAGATGTGGTGCTAAAGGACATGGTTTAGTGGTGGTTGTGGCAGTGTTAGGTTGATCATCTTAAAGGTCCTTTCCAACCTAAGCAATTCTATGATTCCTTTCAAAACCTTCCAAATTGCTTCACAGTCGTTAGTTAAGCTTCTTAGCATATTTAATAGTAATTCACAGAATCACAGAACGGTCAGGGTTGGAAGGGAGCTCTGGAGATCATCTAGTCCAACCCCCGATTCAGGGATGCCAGCAGATGAACTTTGGAGACACAAACCCCCCAGCCCCACTAATTCCTTAAACCTAAAGCCGTTAAGGTCTTGAAGATGGCAATTTCATGTCGCTTTTTATATGGGTACGTGTATCTATTTATTCAACACATAAAGCTCAAGCGATACCCAGGGCACGGTTCGCACACACAGAGGGCCCGAGCCCCTCGCCAGGGCCTTGAACCTCCCCTTCCCCGACAGGGCCGCGACGAGGCGACCGGCAACGGCCCCAACTGCCACAAGGCGCCCGCCCGCCGCTGACGCTTCCGTCTTACGCCGATGACGTCATGGCGGCCGTGAGAGGGTAAGATGGCGGCGGCGACCGGATGCGCGTCCCGCCGCCCGCCCCGCCCCGCCGCGCCACGGCCCTCCCCCGCCGCCGGCCGCCCGGCCATGTAGACGGGGCGGCGCGGCCGCCCTTCCCCGCGTAGCCGCCCCTCAGCCNGCCGCCTCCCCGCCCGACGGCCGCTGCCTCAGCCCCAGGGCCGCCGCCCGGCGGCCGCCCCTCGAGGAGCCCGGCGGCGGTGCGGCCGGTGAGGAGGGCAACGGCCTCCTGGACGACGCGGCGCTGCTCAGGCCGGAGGAGCTGGAGCGGTTGGCCGGCTGCGAGGAGGACGAGACCGGCTGGTGAGGAGGTGGCCGGGGCGGGGATGGGTGTGGGGGCCCCCCCTTCTCTGCCCTCCCCCGCACCGTCCTCCCCTTCCCCGCCGTCCCCGGGAGCGGAGGGCCCGTGTCCAGGCGTGTGCCGGGTGTCGGGGGTGGTGTGGGGGCTTTGTGTAGGGAGGCAGCCTCGCCCTCTGGGGCTGGGTGAAGGGATTAGCTGGCCAAGATGTACTGAAGCCTGCAGGGGAAGGGTGTTTTGGTTTCTGCACATCACACCGCACCTCCCTGGAGGCCTGCAGCTCGGCAGCGGTGAGAGGATTGCATCGGGCCCCTTGGAGACCGGAGCAGGCTTCAGTTCTGTCGCAAAATCGGTTGTCAGTGTTTTCACAAGTTCAGAAGGTGTGGAGGCGCTGAGAAACTTGGGGGAATTTTCTGGGGTAGTGCAGAAATAGCCCACAGGTACTGTTGTACTTCTTCAGATGTGCATCAAGCATGTTTTAAGCATTGATTTCTTTCAGCTGTGAAGGCAGTAAGCATAACATACTCCTTCATCTCATAAATGTGTTGTGCTTAAGTGTCTTCCTTTATTGCTAACAATGTAGGACCACAGTTTACCTTAGGCAGTTCCTCTCTTTTTGAATGGACTGCTTACCCTGCTGCGCCAGCAGAAACGTTTGCAGGTGGCTGTTCGCCTTGTCTTTATTACACTTGGATGATCTTCTACTGAGAATCAAGGAGGTTTGCTCTCTATTAACATCATGCTGTTCTCCAGCTGTCTTTTTGAAGTTTCCTATGACGCTGGTTGAGGAGCAGCATTAGAGCTGCAGGAGAAACAGTGGGGAGGAGCACAGTCAACAGAGAAACACAAGGGAAGCGTGTACAGGGAGTAAAAGTGTAACAAAAGCAGCCTGACTTGGGTCAGAACTGGTTGTAGGTTCATCTACAAAGGTCTTTTTAGGAGCGAACACACAGCACATTTAAAAAGCAAACAAAAATGTCTTTCAGAGTTGGAAACACCTTTAAAAATGCTGGAATGATTCCATGCATGAGCAATGTTTTAGTTGCTTAGGGAGGAGACGATGTGTGTACTTCCTTGGAGAAGTCATTTGCCTGACATCCAGCCCAATCCATTGGAGAAGTATGAGAGCATAAGTTTATTCTCATCTAACACGCGCTTACTAAATTAGCACAAGTCATCATCTTCCAGATGATGAGTCTGTGCAAGGCAGCTACTCTTATTTCTTATATTATGCCTTGTAATCTACTGGGTTATAACACTTGAGTAAAGTGGAATATACTAAATTTGCACATTAAGTTTGGAAAGGGATGGCCAAATTTGTGAATGTCACGAATTCTAGTGACGATAGATATTATGATTTTTCTCTATTAATCCTAAATCATGGTCAATATAATGCATCTCTTCAGTAAAAGTTAATGTTGCAACAGAGTATGTGTTGACATGTGAGGGCATAAATGCTGTGTGGTATGTTTATGCAGTTCTGGACACTCATGGGCAGGTGGCATAGTTCACTGAGCACTGCTCTTGCTGGTGTCAGGTGTTTGGCACATTACTTACACTGCCTGTTATTGTGGCTTCAGTCATGTTTCTCTGCAAGTTTTAGTCCTCAAAAGACAACAAAACTTAAATGTGGTCTGTTACATGTCTTCATTCTATTGCTAATATTTTAGCAACTATAATGCTAATTTTCAGTCTTAGACATGGGACAATGACTAAGGCACAAAAGCATACAACTAGAAAAGAGAAGTTCTTAAAATTTACTTATTGTTGTAGATATCAAGAAATATGGCTATGTAGTTAAAACCTTTTGTCTTTTCATGCTATAGTTTAATATGGACTTAATGGTAGATGTGGTTTGGCTAGATTGACTGATGATTTATTTTTTTTCCAAATTGTTCTATAAAAATGGAAATCAAACTCCTGTAATTTCTGAACGCCATTTAATTCAACTGTTGAGGTACTAAATATTCTAAAATGTTTTTTTTTCTTATGAAGGTAGGATGACTTTGTGCATTTGCTGAATGTAGGTTATTGGTCTAAATGAAGTTGGAAATTTTCAGAGGGCTAATGGAGCAACCAAAAAGAAACAACCCTGTGAAAATAGGAGGGGTGATGTGAATAAGTGGATTTCTCTTAAACTGCTTCATAAAGAACCTTCTCTTAAGGCCTCAGTTATGCGAGGTCACTCAAAAAGTAATCAAATCAACTGAAACAGTGAATGTACTTGATGAAATTTAAACCTCATGTGAACTTTCAGGTTCAAATGGATTTGGATCACTACTGCTTAACCCAAAATCCTGTTTAAACTATAGGATTATACCACTGTAGAAATCAAAGACCGCTTACCAGCTGAGGAAACCTCACGTGGAAACAAACTAAATGTAAATTTTAGTTTGCATAAAAAAATGATTCATCTTGCCTGTTTTGATTGTCTACATAGAGAATCCTAGATTTGTCTTTACTTTTGATTTCAGAAGGACCGTGCTGTGCGATATAATAGATAATGAAGGGTGCTGGTTATCTCTGTTCTTGTCTCTGCTTTGTGTAATACAGGCATTTTTTCAGTCCATGTATTCATATACCCCATTATGAAATTGTCCACAGCTTTGGATTGGCAGAAGAACTAGTTTTCTTCACTGTTAAAATTACATTGTTTTACATTTAATGCTTACATGAAATTAGTGCCTGTGAAGTTTGGCTATGAATTTAAGATGGCACAGTTGATACTGTGACTGAAATTGGTACTAGAATGTGTATATTGTTCTTTTAAATCTACATTTTGGAGTTAATCAGATCATTTTGGTTTTAATTCTTTAATTGCTTTTAGATAAGTCTACACAGGACAGAAGCGTAAAGTGAAAAATGAAAGGAGAAGGTAGAACTAGCCTGAATTACTAACAAGTGAAAAAAAACTGGTACTGCTGCTTTAGTAGTGGCATTAGCTATTAAAACAGCATTACAGCATAGTGAACTTTGGGACTGTTTATGTATTTGCTTGTTTGTTTTTCTTTGCTGTGGTTAGTTAAATCCAGATATGTTTTGTTTTAAACAGTTTAGCACATGAGGCAATCTTCAAATTGTATGGTAAATTACTAAAAATATTTCAGTGAATTTAGATTGAGTTTCATGGCGGTATGCTTCTGAATCCTGGTTAACGTGCTGAAACTTTCTTCCTGACCAGGTACTGAAGGTTGCAGATAGGCACATATGCGCATGCACGCAGTACCGAGCTGTACCTAGTCCTGTGGGGACTTTGCTTTAGGCCTGCTAATTACTTCCTCAAGAAGTTACCAGTGTCTTTGGTAATGTATTCTATGGGTGTTCCTATTTAGCTGTTCTTGAACCAGATTGGATCAAATTTATTTTTTTTTCAAATTTCAATCTGAACAGGTCTCTTTTTAATTAATTAATAAAAAGTCACAAGGGCAGGAAGGGGGACCAGAGTGGAGAAATCTTCAGAGAGGCAGGATGAGGTATACATGTCCTTGCCTGACTCGCTGGGTAAGGTTGGGTGTGGATGTGTAGCACATTCAAGACAACTTGGTAACAGTACACTTGCTATGCTCCTTTTTAAAAGTGAGCTCTGTCAAGTTTATTGCTGGATAAGTGTGCACGCGTGGACAATTACTGTAATTAGTTAATGTGCTGTGAATCCACTGTAACTTACTTTGTGCTAACTTGTTACAGTCAATTACCTAAGCTTTCCGAGAAGCTTTCTTTTAAATGTCAGCAAAACATACAGTGCTTTTTTTCTTCAAAATGTATATGCAGTATGTGCATAAAAGAGTATAGAGCTTGCTTGCTGTGTATCTATTTTGAATGTATAATTGCTCAGCAAACTTCAGAACAGTTGCGTCCTCTTTAAATGGTAGTGCTATTAAAGCTAGCCTAGCACTTACCAATGTTTTCATGTCGCTGCAATCTAAAGTAGGGCTGAAATAGCTAACAGCTGACTAACTTTATTTACAAACAAAAGGCAGTTACTGTGTGTATGAAGTGAAATTATTGGTGAGTTGTTTATATTAGTCTTAACAGTTCAAAGTAATCAGTGGTTTTGAAGAAATCAGATTGGTTGTGTAGCCTGTTTAGTTAAAATGGAAGGCAAGTACTTTTACTATTATATGCACTCTCAGCAGCTATTTCTATTAAATTGGCGCCTGTTTTTAACAGTTTACTGTTCTAGCCATCCATTGCAGTTAGTTGGTTAAGTGGCTGTTCTGAGACACAGACGATAAACATGATTGTCACCTGTACTGATTGTCTTTCGTCTCATATTGCTTAATGTCCTGTGAGTGCTAACTTTGTTTTGGAACCCTAACGTTTGCCATAGTGAGCTAGTAAAGTGTAGGATGAGTGTTTTAGGATAGAGCTGCACCTGAATGAAATCCCATTGCTGAAATTACATTGCAGCATTTCCTCTTCAACTGCTAAAATTTCATTGTATTAATGTGGTATAGGCCTCTTGGAAACTGGACAGGTTTTGATCAATTTCTGCCCTGTAATCTAAGTAAAAAAGAAATTGATGCTTTTAATTTTGTGGCAGATTAAATGTCAATCTGATTTAAAGTTGTTGGGTTTTAACCAAATTCAGGTAACGTCTTCTCAGATTAGGAAGATAATGTGAAAATAAGCATGTGGGAGAATTTAGAATTACAGAAGTTACTAGTTTATCAAGTGAAACAACTGATAACATCAAATCATACTCCATTTGATAATGTCTTTGAGATATCCATGGTTATTGTGAAATAGATGTTTGAGGATGGGAGGAAGAATCCTGAGGAAAATTTTTTTCCATTTCTTACTACTTGTGGGATATTTATGACTTTTAAGCATGCTTGATATTTGGATGTCATGAAAGCTTCAATATGAATTTTCTGTATTGTCTTAATGGTATTCCTGAAATTGACTTCATAATTGTGTCTTGTTTAGGCGTGATTCACATCTCTACTTCTTGTAGGTGTCGGTAGAGCTCTCAAGCCTAGTCATTAAGCAGAATTTTAGTTTGGAACACATTTAATAGGACACAGAACTTCTCAAAAAGTTTCTCTATTCTGTGTTAAGTATCAACAATACCGTGTGAGAACATATATGCTCTAACAAATTTCCTCTGAAGAGCTTCTCAAACAATGGACAGTTGTACAGAGTTTGTGTGACAGTTCTAGGGAAGGTACATGATGGAGTCTTCCAAGCTTTTGAAGGCCCCATTCTGCAACATCCCTTCAGACAGCACATGTTCTTTTGAGATGAGGAAATGAATAATGGCTATAATTTCCAGCAACTAGCCAGGGCATTGCTAACTATCTTTAATTGTTGGTGACAGGAAGATAGTTGTGTTCCCAATTGCACTTTGCAACCTTTCTGAATACTCTCAATTCTACTTGAAAATCACATCATGTAGTTGAGACATGCTACTTTAATATGAAGGTTTAATGAGATTGTCAAAGCACTTTTGTTGTGTTCATATCCTTATTTTTGAGAGACGTGGAGTTTGCTGCAGCTCAGGCATTTCTTGTAACTAGAAGCATTCAGTTAAGTACACCAACAAATTAGTAATTACAGGCTGAGCTGTGCGTCTCAGTTACAACTGCAGGATAGGAACTTTGGAGGGGTGAGGGAGGAGAAAAGAGGAAATCCGTGGGCTAGATATGTGCAGAGATGTCGCTTAGGTTTTGGATTATTTTTTTTCTTTACATCCAGTGATTCTCTTCTGATCTTTACCTGTAGCTGTTTATTCAAAGTCCATCTTATTTTAACTTACTTATATTGGTCCAAACAGGATCTGCTGAGAGTTTTAGATTGGCCTAAAAGGGTTTAGATTGACAGTGTGTTCTAAATTGTCTATTTCCAAGACTGTCCAGTATTACTGTCTTCTGATGTATTTATTTTTAGTTGCTTTTTCTTGTTGGATTCCCCCCCTGTGTTTTAGGGGAATTTCTTAATGATCTGGCCTTATGTTTCTCTTTCCTTCACATATTCTCTTCAGACTGCTTTCACAATTCTGCTTTTGTCTGCAACCTTTTTTTTTCTGCTCTCTCTTGTTTCATTGCCTCTATTGTACCTGCCAGTTTTCACTTAAAGCGAATGTGGCTAAAATAAATGAGCTTTAACTCAAGTTCCTTCCACTTGCCATCTTCTTTCTAATTCAGATCTGTGACTTCATGTTCATCTGCATGTTTTTCCTTCTACTCTTATACTGGAGCAGTAGAAGGATTTTGCTACAAATAGACTCCTCCTTTCTTCCTGATTAGAATCTTGGCTTCTGATTTCATGCCTGTGGCAATTAGCCTCTTGTATTTTAATGCACTGGGAGGTGTTCCTCAGGTGAGGTAATCCCTATGCAGATATTACATTCCTACCTCAATGTCGTGTCCTCTTTCTTCAAAGCCTTTTCTGACTCAGCTGTGTCCCAGTGCAATGTGCTACAGCTTGCCCCATTCGTTTGACAGTATCATATGAGCTTGTAGTGACAGTAGTCTTTCCACAAAAGCTCTGCCCTTTTTGTGCTGCGTCTTCCTGGAACTAGTCAGTAGAGCCCCTGGCTGCTTTAAACTTCAGATTGGCGCTGCTGTGGCATAGTTGACTAGTGACAGCTGAAGGAAGGGAGTGTTACTGTGTGCAGTGGAATCATAATGTCTGGGCTTCTTAATGCTGTTTGAAAATAGATCGAACCTTCTGGGCTTCTTTTTATATACTGTTTTCTTTTACTTGACCTTGTGTCGCTGAATTGTAGAGTCTTTCCTCTCTTGGGGAGAAATTGGTGTGTAGGTTTCTGGTACGTTAACATTTGTAGTGGGGGTGGTAACTGTAAGCTGTCGGCTTCCTCAATCATTTTCAACTTCCTGTTTTGAGAAAGTGATTTAGTAGTGTTGTATGAAGTCATACCGGTAATCTTCAGTCTTGAAGTTGCTGTGCTGCCAGTCAGTGCTGTTGCATTGCTGTAGAATGCATTAACAGGTACAAATGGGAATGAGTCTCTTCTGGAAAGCTTTTCAGCTAAGCAGGACCTATATCTTTTGCGTCTAAGAATAGTTTGACAAAGAAGATTACTTAGCTGTATGAAGTTATTTGTAGGTGCTTCATAGTCTCCTTTCTGTTCTTTTTCCCTTCCTGCTGTTGAAAAGAGAGGAAGAAGTAGTAGAAATGTCACTCCAATTCTTAGCCTTACCCTTGTTTTGCTTTGGTTTTATCCAAATTAGGCAAAGCAAATAGAATTAAGTCAGTTTCAGATCTTGAGGTTGGCTGTTCTTTGTCACGTGGGAAATTAAAATCACTGCTTTATATTAATGAGAGTTCGTAATTCCATGATGTACAAGAAACTGTCCTGAAAGAGCCATTGTATTGCTGCATCAATGCACATGTGTTTGTCATGAGGGAGTTGTATGGAATATGTATATTCTAAAGTTTTGACTTTCTTGAAATGCAAGGTGTGAAACAAAGGCTGTTTAAAGGAAAAACAGTGGACTAGAAAAAGGTGGGAGAATCTGGGATATATGTGTGGTTAGAAAGGTAGGTGGAAAAGTGGGAGCTGCGTGAGCCCGGATTGCTTCAGTAAATAAACTACTAGTGAAATAAATGCAACAATTGGAAATTGCAGAAAAGAATGTGTTGGAGCTTAAAATACCAGGTGCCGTTTTGATTACAGTAGTCTTGTAGGTTTGTGGAAGATATCCCTTTTGTATGCCTTTCAGAGAGGACGTGCACTTTAATTTCTTGCCTGTTATGCTGGGTGTTACTGTAAACACTTCAAATGCACGTGGGTCTTCTCAAACACAGCAAGGCATGCCAGCTATCCAGAGAGCTTGGAGTGAGCCTAGCCTGTACAGCACAGAAGTTGGCGTTGTTGCCTTTTACACGTCTTTGTATTGTGAAAACATACCTTAGGACAGAAAAGAATACAGCAAAAAGGCAAATAAATGCTAAAAAGAGAGTAAATTCAAAGTGTTAGAGCGCTAGTAAATGTTAAACATTACTTTTCACTATATGCAGATAATCGCAGAAAGTACAGCAGGTTGTGTAACAATTTACATAGAACTGTAAAAACTGAATGATTCTTCAGCTTTCCAAGGATCTTCAGGGCTATAAATATGTGATGGGCTCTTAGCTTTTCTTGTGGGCAGAGTGCCTGTGAAGACTGTAAGGATTTCTACAAAATCAATTTTAATCACCAGTATGATACTGGCCAGAGCGTAAGCCACGTGGTCTATAGTATGTGGTAGTGGCTATTTGCATTGTTACGAACAGCTTCATTTTTGTTTGAAAACCTGGCAGCTAATAAAAATCTTCTCTCCTGCATTTGCAAACATAGCTTTCTAATCTCAGTGTTTATGACGGAAGAGTGTTTCAGAGCATGCTCTAAATAAAGTGATCAGTGTTTTGGGTGAGATATTCCTGGTGGTTTTATAAGCATGCTTCTCGGGAAGCTTTTTTAAGAAGTGACCGTAAGGGTAGTAATTCAAAAAAAAAAAAAAAATCTTCTAAAGCTGTTTATAAAACAAACTGAGTTCAAGTTCTAGAATTGGAGAGGAAGGATCAGCTAATAATCTCATAATAGAGCTGTGGGAAATAACTTGTGTTGCTAATGCAATTCACATAAAGGAAACAAGAATTTTTGCTGTCTGTTTTGTATGGAAGCATGGCTGATTAGGCTGTCAAATGTTCCTAAGTTACAGTGTGTGGCATACAATCATATTCACTTGGAGTATGAACTCTCTCATTACTCTCAGAAGAAACACTCATTTAACCATTTCTGCATATGCGTAAGCACTGGTTAGAGCTGTAGATCTTGCAGTTCATTGTTGTCTTTTGCTGAAGCACATTTCCAAGTTTGGTTCTAGTCCAAAGATAAGGCTTAACCATCCCTATTTTGAGTGTGTGAATGGTTATGACTTTTCCTTTGATCTGTTTGTTGAGGGAGGAGAAATTTTCTGCGACATTTCTAGAGCCTTTAAACTGGAATACTTCTTTCTTCAGTCATGGAATGCTGATGTTAAAATAAATGAATGGAGATGCTGACTGGCAAAGGCCTCAGCACGTCCTGCAGAACAATATGATCTCTTGTTTCTCACCAGTCTCCTATGTGCATTCTGTCTTGTCCCTTGTTTTTAATGCTTGACTGTATACCCCTTAGGAAAGAGATGGTCCCTTTGTTCAGTGTTCAAAGGAGAACTAAACGATCAGGTGCTAGGATACAAATTATAAGTAAAAGTAAAATGTTTATTGTTCAAGGCTACAGAAATAGTAGCTGTGTTCCATGCACTCTAGCGTTGTTTCTAGGTTATTAAGATGCTTATCACTTGCTATATTTTTGTGTCTAGGAAAACAACAGTTGTATATTGCATAGTGCTTTATTTCCTTCTTTCAGGTGGATGTTACTTAAATCTGAAAAGGTAAATCCTGATTTGTATGTTTAGGTGACATAGTGAAATTGTCCATATACCTAATGTGTCTGAAAAGTGGAGATGTTTTCTATTCTGTTACATGCCTTATGCTCATTTTGTCTGTTGTCTTAGACTTTTTTTTCTCTCCTTTTCAGGCTATATATGTCCCCAAAGAAGAAACTGACTCCAGTGCAAAAATGTGTCAGTCCATTAGTTTGGTGCAGGCAGGTATTGGATTACCCAAGTCCTGACATTGAATCAGCTAAGAAGTCGCTGATCCACAGGCTGGAACAGACAATGTTGGGTGAGTTACTGCATATTAACACCACTGGTTTGTATATAATTATTCTGAAACAGTCAGAATTAGCTGATAGATAGTTGTGAGGGAAGAGGGTGAGATCCAGCAGTTACTTCCTGCTTCCTTATGATTTGTAAACAGTAATTCATTCTACTAATTTTCTGGACTGTGTGAATAAATTGAAAGGAAGGATGAGGCCATGAGTCAGGATTTCAGAGTTTTTACTACCTGCATAGTTACAATTTGAAGAAACAATGTCCTTAACTTTGAGGTTTTCTTGTCATATTTTAAAATAGAAGCCTGTATTAAACTATCATAATTGTTAGCTTGTCAGTCGTGCTTGCAAGAACACCACAATTCATCTGTAGTATTAATAGGGGAAAATATTAGTGGTAGAAGAGATGGGCACTGATACTGCTGGGTGGAGCATATTGCATGGAAAAATTAATTTGTAACAAAAAAGAAAATTGTCCTCCAGAGTAACCAGCATACTTAGAGATCTAGAGTAGCAGGAAGCTCCACTGGAGAAGGCAAGTAGTGCTGCTTGTAACCTTGTGTCTGTTTCCTACTCCACAACTTCTGGATTATCTTGTGACTTGTATTTTACATAGTACTTGTACCTCATGGACCCATCACTTAACCTATTACTAATTACTGGTTCAATTTATCAATTTCAGTTCCAGTCTCTGTGGATAAACCTTTTTACACTACTGTTACATCAAGAAGGATTCAGAAGAGAAACTTTCTTTTGCCTTGACTATTTTCTCTTTGTCGGTTCCTGTTATGTCTTTCTAATCTAATATCTTTTTGCTGTTTTTCAGTCTCAAATGCACTCTTGTATTCCACATTTTCCTCTTCCTCCTTATAAAGTAATCTTTTTTCCATTGTGTGATAATAAAGGAGGGAAGAGCGGCTTTCAGCTCTGTGCTACTGTGGGCAGTTACTGAGAACACAGGATGCACAGTGCCTTGTTGCTACTTAGTTCAGGTTTACAATTGCAGAGCAATGCAGTGTAATGAGTACAAAATATAGAACTGTTGTGCAGACTTACATTTTGGGGTTTTCTTGCTGTCATTTTTGGCAAGAGGTGAAAAGTAAATTTTTTTTGGCATGAGAACAAAGTTGGAATAGATGCTTTGGGGTTCCTGTGGGAATGCCAGCAGAACTTGCTGTCAAAGAAGTTGTCTCATCAGTGTCAATCAGAATACAGCTGGCCTGTAATTACTGGGTTTGTTGACTGAGCTTTGTAATAAAATGTCTCTTCTGACACTCTCAAAATGAACTGGAGGTACCTCAAGAATACTTGCTAAAATTAATTGAATTCACTAATTGCTGAAATTAGTGCATATCATTTAAGACTTGCGGTGAAAGCTGGAATATAAACTTTCCATCCTCTATCTATAACTGTCTTTTCGCTCTAATTGAAACACTAGTAATATTAACTAGTTTAGACACTAGAAAGGATTTTATATGAGGTGCAATTTAAGGAATGTGCTACTAAGTCAACTTTAGTTTCTGCCCCTTCTGCCTCTGTGCTACATTCTGCCATCCATTTGGTTGGATGATACGTGTTGGTTTTGGGCGCTACTAAAAACTAATTGACTGATGCTATTGGTTAAAATACTGGCAGAAGCTGGTGAGCTGGTGGAAGTGCTCACCAAGCCACTTTCCATCATTTATCAGCAGTCCTGGCTAACCAGGGAGGTCCCAGTGGACTGGAGGTTAGCAAATGTGACGCCCATCCACAAGAAGGGCCGGAAGGAAGATCTGGGGAACTACAGGCCTGGGAAGGTTATGGAACAGAACATCCTGAGTGCCATTACGTGGCACATGCAGGATAACCAGGTGATCAGGCCCAGTCAGCATGGGTTCTGCTTGACAAACCTGATCTCCTTCTATGACAAGGTGACCCACTTAGTGCATGAGGGAAAGGCTGTGGATGTTGTTTACCTGGACTTTAGTAAAGCCTTTGACACTGTTTCCCACAGCATTCTCCTGGAGAAACTGGCTGCTCATGGCTTGGATGGGTTTACTCTTCGCTGGGTAAAAAACTGGCTGGATGACCGTGCCCAGAGAGTAGTGGTGAATGGAGTTAAATCTAGTTGGCGGCCAGTCACAAGTGTTGTTCCCCGGGGCTCAGTATTGGGACCAGTTCTGTTTAATATCTTTATCAATGAGTGGACGAGGGAATGGAGTGCACCCTCAGTAAGTTGGCAGATGACACCAAGTTGGGTGGGAGTGTTGACCTGCTTGAGGGCGGGATGGCTCTTCAGAGGGATCTGGACAGGCTGGATCGATGGGCTGAGGCCAATGGTAGGAGGTTCAACAAGGCCAAGTGCCAGGTCCTGCACTTGGGCCACAACAACCCCATGCAGCGCTACAGGCTTGGGGAAGAGTGGCTGGAAAGCTGTCCAGCAGAAAAGGACCTGGGTGTGTTGGTTGACAGCCAGCTGAATATGAGCCAGCAGCGTGCCCAGGTGGCCAAGAAGGCCAACAGCATCCTGGCCTGTATCGGGAATAGCGTGGCCAGCAGGACTAGGGAAGTGATCACTCCCCTGTACTTGGCACTGGTGAGGCCCCACCTTGAGTACTGTATCCAGTTTTGGGCCCCTCGCTACAAGAAAGACATTGAGATTCTGGAGCGTGTCCAGAGAAGGTCAATGAAGCTGGTGAGGGGCCTAGAGCAGAAGTCTTATGAGGAGTGGCTGAGGGAACAGGGGTTGTTTGGCCTGCAGAAAAGGAGGCTGAGAGGAGACCTCATTGGTTTCTACAACTACCTGAAAGGAGGTTGTAGTGAGGTGGGGGTTGGTCTCTTTTCCCAAGTAATAGGTGGTAGGGGAAGAGGAAATGGCCTCAAGTTGCACCAGGTGAGGTTTAGATTGGATATTGGGAAGAACTTCTCCATTGAAAGGGTTATCAAGCATTGGAACAGGCTGCCCAGGGAAGTGGTTGAATCACCCAGGGAAGTAGTGGAATTGCCATCCCAGGAGGTATTTAAAAGATGTGCAGATGTGATGCTTAGGGACATGGTTTAATGGTGGTTTTGGCAGTGTTAGGCTGATGGTTGGACTTGATGATCTTACAGGTCCCTTCCAACCTAGACAATTCTATGATTCTAGAGTCTAGATGTTGTTAACCTCAGTTGACTTTAGTAGGCTGGGTAATAGTGCAGCCCCACCATTGCTTGTACTGAACAACTAGTGACCAAGAGCAAAGGCCAATGGGAGGATGAGCTGAAGCAGGCTTTGCTGCTGAAAACAGCATTTCGTGCAACTGTAGTCTCTTTTGGCTTCTTGTAATGTAAAAACAAAAAAAAATCTTACACTGAATAAAATTTTTATTAAACAAATTAGAGTTCAATTACTTTTTTTTTGTCCGGTACTATCAGTAGCCTAGTTACTGCACTAATTAAAGTCCTTTTTCGGTAACAGAAATGTCACACAATATTCTTTGAATAGCTTAATTTCTGCTTTTTTTTAGAACCACTTGAGTGTATCGCCATGCATTTGGCAGGCCTGTTCTTGTCAGTTGTTAATATATATGCATACCTTAATAAGAGTATAGTTTCTAGCAGCTAGGTGAGCTGCAGCTTAATCTAATCTAGATTTACATATCATAAAGTTTGGATCTCTAGCTTTCAGCCTAATGTTTTGCAATTTAATTTGTTCTTTGTTAAGATACAGTTCTGTTTGGCATAAAATATTTTCAGCAAAGAAGGAACTGATTTTACCGAAAGTGACCGAATTTCCTTTGGTTCCCACTTCCCTACTGAAGTTCCATTTTCTATTATATTAAAACAAAATGTAAATTTCTGAACAAAATAGTCATGTAAGTAACTACACAAATTATACACCTGGCAACTAGGGGAATTGCAGTATCATACTGAAAATGTTTGCCAGTGGTTAAAACTAATTTGAAAATACTTTAGCATTGAAATATTTATAATAAATAGTAGAGAAAAGTGCCCAATTTTAGATCTTACATATATGGAGTTGAAGCCCACGGACATAAAGATCCCAAAGCATTAGAACAGGAGATACACAGAAGGAAATAATCCTACAGTCAATTTGCTTTATTGTGCCCAGTAGGTTCATGGTACCCAGCAATATAAATGGAAGCATTTGCCATACTTAACAGTTTTTCATTTTAGCATGTGCTTTGGGGGATTTTGTAGGTGGTATTGCTTAGTTCTGTGGTGCTGGTCTTGGGGTTACTGTTGAAATATTGTGTTATCTATATAGGCCTGTGAATTCTGGAGAACTAGACTTCGTGGTGTGCTCTGGTTTGTATGGAATTGTGCATGGGATGTATGTTAGTGTAGCTTAGCTACTACTGTCTTTTGAGTTGCTTCCCTCCTCTTTCCCAACACCTACATTGAACATCTTGAAAAGATCAGCTGTAGTGATTTTAGATCTGATTTTTACAAGGAAAATATTTATCGCTATCTTGTCTTGCCCTCTTCTCCCACTCCTTCCACGGTGTGGTTGTATCTAGGAGATGGAGAAATCAGTTGAAAAACTTACCAGTGACTGAAATGTTCTACTTGAACTGTATAGTAGTTAAATCGCACTGAAGAGATCATATAGTATTGTATTCATTTTTCATTGGTTTCTTCAGTATAATTTGTCACTTTCCTCCTCTTCATACAGCTCTCAAGAGACAGAGTTTGTACAGCAGCCCTTTCAGTGCGGTCAGTTATGCGAGCTCCTATAGTCCAAATACTAGTAGCCCCTACAGCAGTGGTTTCAACTCTCCCTCCTCAACACCAGTGAAATCTGCTTTAGTGAAACAGCTCATACCTCCTGGTACCTCAGGTAAGTGTGTGTGTGTGCGCGTGTCTGGTATCTCCCTTCTTCCTCCTCTTCCTTTCAAAAATACATGCTCAAATAGATTACATTTGCGTTGAACTAGACTAAGAAAGACACCAAAAACTTGTCAGTCTTCTGTTTCCATCATGCAGTATTTAAGCTTTTTAGGGAAGGCTTTTTTACAGACTTTCTGGCATGAGATACATGTAAAATGTTTTCTCTGGATGTCCGTATGCCTAAAATCACTGATGCATATTGGCATTTAGACCAGAACACATAGCATTAGTTCTGCAGAGTCCCAACACGCTTAAGTGGCTTCCAGAATCGGCCCTGTAATTGACTGGGATGTAAGTTGCATAGTAGGTGTTTAAATGTTAGGTGTGGGTAGTTGTAAAGTCTTTGCAGCTACTCTGTTACTCGTTAACTGAAACATTTCGTATGCCATGTATCCATCACTACTTCTGAGGTGTGAACAATATAATCTAAGGAAAAAGCATTTCTTTTAATTAAAGGTATTCCATGAGGCTTTGCAGTCATCAGTGTGCACACTAACTGCTGGCAATGTTTTCTGCCTTTATTCTGCACCATAGGCACTTTCTTTGCATCAGAAAAATTAATACCTGGGACATATCTCTATGCTGAAGTCAGAATGTTGGCTTATTATATATATACTTTAACCCAAGTTAGCTAGCAGGGAAGATGAAAACCATTGACAATCCAACTGTCTGTAGTTCTCTGTAGACTTGTAAAGAGAAGCTTGTGCTGCAGTATATTCACCAGAGCCATTACCCAGGTTTTGTTTTAATCTACATAGTTCTGCTCTGCATTGTGTGCTACAGAGCTGTGCCTGCCTGCAGGACAGAGACATGAAATGTAAACTGGCAATGGGGTGTCAGCCAGAAGGCAGCAAATGGGAAGAGTTTTCCTGGTCTGTTGTAGTTTAGCAAAGGTGTGTACATAGAACAGGTAGTATTTTCAGATAAACTGTGTTTTAAGCTGAACCAATATTAATTGGATCAGCAAGTCCTTATTGTCGAGAAAGATACAGTCAAACTTATGTCTTACAAGGTAGGGTGTGGAGACAAGAATGAAAGCACAAATGGAACAGGTACCATCAAATGTTTCAAATGATCTGTCAGACTCAATGTCTCAGTCATAACTGGTTTTCAAATTGGTGGTCCTTTCACTAGGAAAGGAAATAGACCTTGCCTTTTTTGCCTCTTTTTTTTAACATTTCTTATTACTTTTTTTTTTCTGTAGGTCATCTTAAAAGTTCAGCAGATAGAAATCCTCCGCTAAGTCCACAGTCTTCTCTGGACAGTGAATTAAGTGCATCAGAGATGGATGAAGACTCTATTGGGTCTAATTACAAGCTAAATGATGTTACTGATGTGCAAATTTTAGCACGAATTCAGGAAGAAAGTAAGTATTTTCCATCCTGGAAACGAAGCGGAGCAGTTGATCTTTTTTTTTTATTTATTGAATAGCTGCAGTAGCACTTGCTTAGCAGGAATGGAAAAGCAGTGTAGATTCTACGATGGATGTACAAATGTAGTTCTCCTGAGAAGGCTGGCTAAGGACTTCTGCCTCCAGGATAAGGAAAAGAAGTTGCTGTGCAGGGTGTTCTTTAGGAACAATGGACAAAAGAAATGCTAGAGAGGGTATGAATTTGTAGCATGTAGCATGTGCTAAATGGATGGTCGTTAGACTGGACTACTGCCTGCCACCAGTCTTCTCAGGAGATGTGTGCCTTCCTGATATAATCCAGTCTTGTTGACGTCAGTGCTTAAACTGTGATTTAAATCACCAAAAATGTGAAGTTAATATGGCAAAGAATAGTTAAGGAAAGCACCTATGTAGATGTCTCCCTTATATTACAGGTTTAGTTGAGACTTTGTCTGTCTTTTTGTCCCTCTGACAGTGCAGAAAGTGGTAGTAATTTCAGTTGTCTAGCTAGGTGGTCTCCAGAGATTTTTGTTGTGTACCTCTATCAGTGAAAAAAAACCCCAAATGCCCAATATGTGGGGTGGTTTTTTTTTTTATAAATTATATGTGCTACTCTACTAATATATTACGTACACAAAAATACACAAATGTACATAAAAAAATTAAAGGATGAGATAAAGATGAAATAAACTAATATTTTAAAAATAGCATTTTAGTAGTACAAAATTTTCTTCCTGTGCCCCAGTGGATTTTTCTGCATACCCCCTGGGGTGCATGCACCCTGCTTTTGAGACCACTAGTCTAACAACTCTAGTTTCTCTAAGGGTAGCTTATCATATAGCTTTTTTGTTACATTTACTAATACATTGCAAGAGACATTTCATTGTGGCTGCTATAATTGTTACATTAAATCAGAATTAAGGTGTAGCCTGTGTTGCTAGTATCCAGCCTGGGAGAAGAGATGAACAAGTACACAACACACCTATACTGATGATTGCTGTAATTGGAAAAGAAATGAGCTCACCTACTTATTTCAAGACATTGTCAGCTGGTAGATAATAATTTTTTTTTGGTACTAATCTGGAATTAATTTGATGCCTCAAATAAAAGGAGTTAAGGTGAGCCAAATTTGAGTTTGAGCACTGGGTAGGTATTTGTATGCACTGTCTCTAGTTTGAACCGTTTGTGGGCTGGAAGCAAGTAAACAATGTTTGCACTGTTGCCAGGCCTCCGGCAAGAGTACGCAGCAACTGCTTCTCGGCGTAGTTCTGGTTCTTCTTGCAATTCAACAAGGCGAGGCACGTTCAGCGATCAGGAGCTCGATGCACAGAGTTTAGAAGATGAAGAAGATGGCACACATCACACAGTGCACCCTGCTGTTAACAGGTTCTCACCATCACCTCGCAGTTCTCCCTGGCCTTCACCAAAACAATCTCCAAGGAATTCACCTCGCTCACGATCACCTGCTCGAAGCATAGAATACAGTAGAGTGTCGCCCCAACCTATGATTAGCCGTTTACAGCAACCTCGTCTTTCACTTCAAGGTCATCCTACAGATTTGCAGACTAGTAGTGTCAAAAGTGAAGGTAAAAAGCTCTGTCTCAAATTCATTACACAAGTAGTGGTGTAGTTCCTGTAAAGGATTTTGGTCAGCATGCAGTGCTAAAACTATACGCCTGTGTAACATCATGCTTTAATCTGAGAGCTGTTGAAGTAAAAGCAGAGCAAGCAAAGCTTAAGTTCTGCTGGGGAACTCTTACAGTCAGATAGATGAGTTGGTAGGCTTATATTTATTTTAGATGTTATCCAGTCACTCTGGGTGTAATTGAGTTTCGTGGTGACCGAGTTCTGTCTTTGGCAGGCAAATGCACTACAATAAAGCAGAGCCCAAGGGAAACTGTCATTCACCGGTAGGGTTAGGCCTTGCAGATCACAGAATAAAACGCAGGGAAAGTAACTGTGGTCAGATAAGAGTAACATGGCAATTTATGCATGCTTGTAGCCTGTGAGATAGCCGAATGCTTGCTTCTGGCAGTGCAGGACTCTGAAGTCTTTGAGCATCTGGAATAAACTCCTTTAATTGGGCTGAAATTTCACAAGCATGTTCCCATTTTGACAAATGTAGTTGTTATCTGGCAAATAAGATCGTAAGTTCAGAAAGAATATACATTTAGATATTAAGAATTCACCTTATTTTTTTCATATTTCAGGTAAGCTGGATGCAAAATCTCTGCAGTAGAGATGATGTAGAAATGCTTTTTTAAACAGTTTATTTTCTGGGTTGTTTTTGTTGGTTTGTTCCACTCCTCCCCCTGCCCCAATATGGCAAAGAGGTCTGTGCCACTTATGGAATTTCATTGACTAAAAAATTTTTGAATTTTAATCAGGAAAAACAGTGTGCTAGACTAGAGCTTTTTGGGAAAATGATCCTGCAAATTTAATTAGCTATTCAAGAATACCTTTGGAAGAGTTAGCTTAAGTCTTATCTAGTAATAGTGGTTTGGGGAAATTTTAGGTATATAGGAAAATGTACAACACAAAAGCTGATCAGCTGTGACTTAGTTGAGAATTCCTTTGCCGTTCTTTTCTGGGGTTTCATGAAAGTCTTAATGCATGCTAGATGAGCTACAACAAAAATATCCCATGAGAGGCAAGGTGGCAAAAGCTAGTATCCCACATACCAGAGGGATCAAAATAGAGCGTGCGATCATGTGTTTCTGAAACACTTCCAAGGAATTCTCTTGCAGTGGTTTTTGTGCAGTTGAAGGTTGCTTGGATATTCAGAGTTGATACAGCAGCTGCCAAAAAAACTTGTTTGGGATTTCTTTTTTTTTTTTCCTCTAGAACGGGTAGAGAGAAATTTGGTTGACAGGGTTCAACAATGTACCAACTGCAGTGCAAAGCAGTGCAAACTACTAAGCGCAGAAAGTACACTTGTAGGAATATTCAGCCTATAAAGACTCTTACTTTTGTTTTCATCTTTAGTGCTTGTGCATGGTTAGCGTACTTCTTTCCTGCATCCCTCTACAGAATCAGGTTGGCCACTCATCCTGACAAGGCATCTGCAGTCTTCTATCCAAAGTATGTCATCAGCCCAGCTCTGCGTGGGTTGGAGATACACAGAATGTCATTAGACTTGAGAAATATTTAATGGCATCTTTTTGTATTCTGTGAGTAATGGTACAAATTTTAGAGGACCCTTGAAGAACCAGTATTAGCTGAATAGATTGTCAAGTCATATGTGAAACATGAAGCATAACTGGACACAATAATTTTGAATGCTGTGTATGAAGAGTTTCTTTCCAAGTGGGTGGCTGTTATTTGTTTTATAATGTGCTGATATGGGACTGGGTAGTCCCAAAAATTAACTCAAATAATTACTATGTGGTTTTAATTTTCACGCAAGCATTCTATATTACAAATAACTTTCTAGGTAAAGACTTCAAAAACTGTACAAAACTGGAAATTAGGTTTGCCTATTCAATTTCCATAACAGTAGAACAAAACCCAGAGAATCATAATCCAGGTATGTTTCAATTTCAAAACACACTATGCTTGACATTTTTCACCACAGGTGAAAAATGTACATTCGTGCTTTTTTATATAAATACTTTGTATGTGATAGATCTGCGAATAATGTAGAACTTTAATTCAAGAAAATGGAAGAACTGTAATGTAACAAAATATGCTTTTAAATTGCAATATAGTTTTATATGGCTAACATTTTGTATCCCTTAGATTTGAGGTTCAACTATGGGTTCATAACCTGAACTTTGTCCAGCATCAGCCTACATGTATTGGTATCTTTGTATTATTTTGTACAGAAAAACTAAGGCGAAGTCTTCCAAACCTGTCCAGGACATCTAACATCCAAGCTGAGTCTGTGAAAAACAGCAGAAGCGACTCAAACTTCCAAGTGCCAAATGGAGGAATACCTCGCATTCAACCTCAAGCCTCAGCCAGTAAGTACCTTAAGTGACACTTCATTGTACATTTCAAAATTAAGTGATGATGGTACTCAGCTGTCTTCCAGTTTCATGGCAAAGAGAAACATTGCATGCCACACTGGAGATGCTAATCTTGTTTTTTAATCATACCTGTGTGAGTCTGCTTTTTTGGTACACAAAATCTGGTACTGATTATATTAAAAAAAAGTCTGATCTCTTACTAAGTTATCATTCGTAGTTTCCTAAAAGTATATGTAGAAGTACTGTAAAGACTATAAATACAGTAGTTAGACATTTCAGAAACCATTTATTTTGTGTGATTTACAGAAGGTATAATGCTTTGTACTATTGAATCTTATTTGTAGACTGCAACAACTTACTGGGCTGTGAAAAATAGGTACCTAGATGATGTTTATTGCTTTTTTTTAAACTAGTGAAACCTGATCTGAAAACATTCATGCAAGCTTAACCCTTATTTGCAGTTTCTTTTCTTCTTTTGTTATGTCACCTGGAAATTAGATATTCGGTGGCAGGTTTTATTTGTGTCATTTACTTCTTAAAAAAGGTTTGGATAAACCTGTGTCCGCTGAAACAAAAGGAGCCCATTGCTGGGCTGGTGGCTGCTAGTTTGTCCAAAAGTGAACTGCTGATATGAGAATGCTGCTAATTTCACAAGTCTCTTGAAAATGGTGACCTTAAAGAAACCAAAGCAAATGAAACTTAAATATTCAGTGCTTCTTTATGTGTCAATATTGACAGTTCCTGTCATTTAAATGTTTCCTGACCCTTTTATTTTAAAACAAGTTTCAAAATTTAATAACTTTCTGTGACATTTTCAAGGGAAAGACACATTATGAATATTATTATGTGTAGAGCTTTGAACTATAAAAGTTCTCTGATAAAAGTTCATCAGTAATCTAAATATTTGACGGGAAATACAAGGTAATATTTGTGAATGAAACTAATTTTTTTTTCCCATTGAACAGTAAAGGCATACTGGCATACCTAGTTGGCCTTGTTAACTGGTCCTTTCAAAACAATGTGTATTTAACTGTATTAGAATGCATTAACAGAATAAGGAATTCAGATCATGCCAATGACTACAAGATTTCTATCTTTGTAGTGACTCAGACCAGATGGTAAGGGTTGTGTACAGTCAGTCCCAGATGTGTGATACTGTAGCCAAAGAAGTTAGTGTGACCTTGTGATTGTTCATATAAGTTACCTTTCACCTTGCCCCCTTCTTCCACTATTCACAAACACTCAGAAGGTGGGATTTACAACTGAAAGGGCATGTGTGTAGTTCAAATGCAGGACTGTTACCTGTTAGGCAGGCTTATCAAATTGTAAAGCACTTGGAGCAGTTGTACAGCAGCTCTCCAACTGCGTTATTTTTGTGTTAGGAAGAATAATGATAATGACCGGAAAGAAAATGGAGGAAAAAATATTTTTACTAAAAATATGTACAGATTTTATTTGGTGTTTTAAAATTGAGTGAACTGGGAAGGGAAGAGCACAGAGGGCAGCTTAGTTGACTAGAAAGCTATTTCCAGTATTAAAAGTATATTCACAGTGAAACTTTATGGAAAGATCAGACAGCAGAAGTCTCAATATTCAATATTTAGTGGGTTATTTCATTGCAGGAGCCAAAGTAGTGTGACGTGTGTTTATACATACATAATTTTTTTTCAACTTGTGGATGCATTGAGAATCACAGAAATTATTAGGTAAATTTGCTTGCCTTTCATGGGAATCTTTCCCCAAATGTGAACCACTCTAGACAAACTTACATTTAAATGTAAGTTAAGTATCATTGATAAAGGCCAGATTTCTAGCTTTTACAGTTTCCCTGCTCTTACAGATGTTTGTCAGAGTCTTGCTATTGACAATCGTAAAACGGTTTGTGTATGAAGTCAATGAGTAAGTATCTTTGCTTAGTCTGGATTAAACAATTTTCTGCAAAACTGTACATTGTATAAAAATTTCCAGAATTGTGTCCTTTTTATTGTATAGTTTTTATCGGTTTTTTATTTTGTCGCCTTGCACAAAGCACTGTTAAATTGCAGCAAATTTTTGTTTTCCCTTGGCAATGACTTCTGGGTCTTGGGATTTGAAGCTTCCTCATATACCTGCTAGTTTTGCATGAGCTTACCTTTGCAAGGATGCTGGCTTGCCACCCGAGGTCACTACTTTTCTCCTTGTCAAAGAGCTGCTGTTCATAATTTACTTGCATATTTGCTGTGGCTGCAATACTGAACTTGCTATGGTTGCTGGCATTCAAAAATGAGTTAGGAATCCAGTAAGTTTCTGAAAAGACAATTCCTGTTGTGGTTACATAGGCAAATTGTACATGCTTGCTTAAAGAGTAGAGGGAAGACACTTATAATATGTTTAGAGGTACAATTGTAAAACGTGGAAACATTTGGCACTTTAAGTTTTAGCTGTAATGTGGTGAAAAATCCAAATTCTTTTTGAAAAGAGATTGAGTGAATCAGATAGCAGTTGTAACTATTAGAATCTTCATTTACATCTGATTCTCCATGCTGTTATGCCGAAAGTACTTTTTTTATATGAAAGCTATTAAATATTTCACCTTAAATCAACTGGAAGATACCTATTCCTTGGAGAACACAAGTATTACTGTATCTTTTAGACTTCAAGTGTTAGAGCAATGGGAATATTCTGTATTTGGGCCATACACCACACAGATTATGCAAAGCTGTAGAACTTCTAGGGTGGCTTCCATATAGGAGCTACATGCTTTCTCGTGGATTGTGTGTGATACTTTTGTACTTACCTGGCACTATTAGCACGTGGATGTTAAATCTTTAAGCAGAGTTAAATATGATACTTTCTCAAAGAGCTAAGCTGTAGGTCGTTCAAACTATCAGTAAAGTAAATAGCCTACTTGCCAAGATCCAGCTCCTGGGCGTGTTCAGAGTAAAAGGAGGTGTGTGTTTTGAAGGAACTGAGTATTCCAGTTCAGTTGATCAGAAGTAAATGTAACTGTGTATACAGCATGCACCATTTGTGACAGGTAATGGAATAGCACACGGAGTACTTCAAGAGCAGCAAATAGCGTGGATAAGCATGCACTCCATGCTTATCTCAAACTGCATGTTTCCTCAGCATTGCTCAAATTGCACTGCCTGAAGTTCTTTTCAGTGATTCAGTGCACAGAATTGTTTAGGTATTGAGTCTCTATTTTCTGGAGTCTCCATTGAGAAGGAAGGAATTTTAGAGAGATATATATTTTAAATCCTTTCCATATCATCCCATGTCTCTGACTTGCAAGTAGTATAAATAATGGTGGGGGAAGAAACTTAGTGCTATGTGCAATAGCATATTTAAATCTAACTGAATTAATTAGGGCAAACTAAAATGAAGATCATACATATGACAGAAGAGGCTGTTCTTCATTTTGTGCGGTATAACAAAAACACTGATTCAGTAAAAAATGGAATACTTGTGGACAGAAACACTCTTGCCAGTGGTCTGCCTCACTAAATTCCTAGGAATTGTGCTCATTTTTAAACATCTTACTGTGCTTAATTGGCTGTTCTTGGGTATGTCTTAAAAAAACTTTATAGCAAGACCATGTGCCAGAAGTTGAATAAGAGTTGTATACTGCCACATGCTTTTTTGCATTAGATTCTAGTTGGTAGAAGGAATAGGCTTTTTTTTTATTCTTAATAACCAAAGGCAGCATTTTATCATGTTTATAAACACTTTAATTCCTTTTTGCTGTTTATTGAAAATGACAGGTTTTAGTTAGTTAAGACTAGAATGAAGAGACCACCTGGTCATATTTTCAGAATGAAGGTAAAACACATGATGAACTTCTTTTGTAGTTCACAAAATTCTGTGAATTTTACACTGACCGAAGGATAGCAAAGATGATGGCAATTATGCTATCAAGTTTAGAAAAGGATTACCTAATATTATTAGGATTCTAATTGTTCTTCCCCTACCTTCTTTATAGCGATATTCACCAATTCATGATAGGATTACTGAGCTTCTTTACTCAGGGTCAGGATCTTTTATGCACAGCTGTTCCCTTATCTATCTTCCTTCTTACTATGGAAATAAGCTTTGCTAGTGCAATCAGTTCTATGCTAGTATAAAACTTCATACACTGAGGTGAGCAGAGATGTTTATTCATACACTATCATTTTAAGAAGCCTTTGGGTAGGCAAATCTTTATTTCATTGACTACTTTCCTCCTTCCCCCCTTAAATATGCTGCGGTGAAAATACGCTGAGTTGATGTGTTCCTTCTGGCAATAGGTAATTCTCTCCTTGCCAAGATTCTGCAGCTCTTGGAACATTGGCTTCTCTCTTGGTAACTGGTAGGTAGTGAGGTCATTTCAAGGCAATATCAGCCCTTGAACATTACAAGAAAAAAGGCAAGATGTAGGAGCAAAGGCACAGTAAAAAACAATTCCTGTCATGCTGTCTGCATGCTGGCAGCTGATAATTCTTAGTGTGTTACGTCTTCATTTTAAGTTTGAGTCCTCTTGCATACCCTTTTGAAGAGAAAAAACAGACATCTCTCAAAATTGCTTATGTTTGCATAAGTGAAAAATACAATTTGTTTATACGATGATCACATTTAGACAAAGATTTATGCTGTTATATAGTGTTGAATATTTTTTGAAAACTTTTCATTTTAAAGTTTAGTCTTGCTGTGTCAAATATGACAGTTTAATTTTTGTCTTTATATCTAATCTTGCACTCATGTTGCTGTAGCATGTTTGCTAGGTGGCTTGTTCTCCCTTTGGTGTATTCATTATTTATTTTTTTTTGCCTTTCTGGGCTTTTTGCCCTGCAAGAAGCTTTACTCTTACAGAATCTGCGCATTTTGCACTGCAAAATTTCTGACACGCTCCTCTGTAACTCTTTGCCATTAAGAGCAAGCACCATTTAAAAAAACCCCACCACTTCCAGAGTCATAACAGCTTTTTGAGTGTTTTACTCACTCTGTTCTTGATGCTTCACAAGTGGATGCAATTCTGAAAATCCCAGTAAATTTAGTTTTCTTACCTTCTTAGACAAATATAACACTTCTTGTCTTTCAACAGCTCTGCAAAGGCAGAAAAATTTGCCTCGTGCTGCCTTCAAAACCAAACAGTTTCTTCAATCTCCATCTACAAAAGGAGGTAATTAACTTACAACCTCTTACCAAGCTCCAGCAAATCTCAGATAATTGTTCACCTGCATTAAATCTCACATATTCTAGATTAATAAAATTTCTGTTGCATGTCGAGATTAACCAAGTGATTCTTGCTGTATGAAAGTTAACTTTTTGTTCTAAACATTAAAAATACAACCCTGCATTATTTAGGAGAAAAAGTATTAAATTGAATTTTGAGGTAAAATCCAAGGATTAGTGACTCCTAGTGTTAATCAGGAAATCTGGATTATAAAAGTAGATTCCTGAATCCATATTCTTTAGGGCGACATTTGGATAGGAATTTTTTAAATTGTAAATACAGGTTTTAAAACAAGTTATAAACTTGTTCTTTTTTTGACTGTGCAAGAATATATGCAGGCAAGTGAAAATATCATCCTTTGTGCTGGAAACAAAAGCTAACGAGTTCATCCTTGAAAAGATAAGCATAGAGTGTCAACTTGTATGCACGGAACATGCACACGTGCTTGCCCTCTTTTCCTCTCAAAACTGGAAGGTTAACCCCAACATACAGTAATTTAGACTTGTATTTTTTTTCTCAAGGAACTAGAGACTATTGTATATAACATTCCAGTTTGCTAATGGCTGAAATTGTCGTCTTTTTTGAGAAGAAAATTAAATGTATTGAGTCTCTAATCCAATTAGACAAGTTTTAACTGATTTTTTAATTCTGGCAGCCTCGTATGTGATACTGCCTCGATTTCACTACTAAGATAAAACAAGTTCATCATTTTGATTTTAAGCATAGTTGGTCCTGTTGCCTATCACAATCTAGAAAATCTTGTTTCAAAGATCATATTTCACTTGAGACCAATTAATAAGCTCTGTATATGCTAGAATCCTTTAAGAATTGTTGGAGTCCTTCATGCAGATTCTGAGGGTGGCTGACAAAATGCATGTGTTTCTCACAGTGGTTCAGCAATGCTAATTTCGAGTCAGCTTCATTCCATGCAGAAAGTTTTAGCAAAATATAATGACTTTGAAACAGATTCACATGGCTTAATAGGAGGTCTCTAACAGTCTTCATAATATTTCATACCAAATAGAGAAAAGTTCCCTCAATGTTCTGCTTTGGCATAAGACCACCTTCTTGATTATTCTGCAAAGCTTTCCGTGCTGTCTTTCCAGCCAGCCATGCCTTTGCCTTCATCTGGATGTCTGGAACACTTACTAGGTCAATGGCCTAGTGTGGAGCTGTGGAAATGTACAGAAAATTAACTTTTCTTTGAGTTTATATTATTTCTAAAATGTTACTAAACCTTAGAGAATGAGGAACCAAGCATCTTACACTGCCTGTTATGTATTCCAGTTTATAGTTGCTGTCATTCCTCACTGCAAATGAGGACTCAGCATGTCCTTTTCAGTTACTTGCTATTTTGTAGTCTTTGATGTGTTGATTTTTCTTGCTTCTGATCTGAGATTCTCAAGAGTACAGAAGCATTATGCAGTAATGAAACAAGACTTGTTTCAAAAGAATAAACAACTATGAGCAACAATTTGGTTTAGTTTCTTAAAATACTGTTCATTACATAGCTTGACACCTTTCACACGCAGACATTGCCTTTTTTTTTCACCATTTTGTGTAAAATGGTTCAAAATGCATTCAAATAACAAACTCTCTAACGCACCATAACAGATTTGTTAAGGCTTATACAGCAATCCAGTATTAGTCAGATCATAGAATGGTTTGGGTCATCTAGTCCAACCCCCCTGCAATGAGAAGACATTTTCAACTAGATCAGGTTGCCCAGAGCCCCAGCATGACCTTGAATGTCTCCAGGGATGGGGCATCTACCACCTCTCTAGGCAACCTGTGCCAGTGTTTCACCACCCTCATCATAAATGTTGTCCTTATATCTAGTCTGAATCTCCCCTCTTTCAGTTTAAAACAGTTACCCGTCATCCCATCGCTGCACTCCCTGATAAAGAGTCCCTCCCCATCTAGATGAGGGGACAGAGTGTATCCTCAGCAAGTTCGCTGATGATACCAAACTGGTGGCTGACACTCCAGAGGGCTGCGCTGCCATCCAGCATGACCTGGACAGGCTGGAGAGCTGGGCAGAGAAGAACCTAATGAGGTTCAACAAAAGCAAGTGCAAGTTCCTGCACCTGGGGAGGAAGAATGCTAAGCATCAGTATAGGTTAGGGGTGGACCTGCTGGGAAGTAGTTCTGAGGAGAAGGATCTAGGGGTCCTGGTAGATAGTAAATTATCCATGACCCAGCAATGTGCCCTTGTCGCCAAAAAGGCCAATGGAATCCTGGGCTGC
>VUYV01000164.1:1828240-1848671 GCA_008711295.1 Anarhynchus alexandrinus | reverse complement strand
CCGATCTAAAAACCTTTTCCCCATTGTGCCTGTAAGTGGCCCAAAACTGTATTCAGGTCTTATACACTGGCACTGTTCTGTTGGTGAGTTGCTAAAATGATGCTGTATTTGTGTTCCAAGGAAGTGTTGTAATGAGAAGTTTAGTGATAAAAGCTCCCTATGTTTACACTGTAGAAACAGTTGGAAATTCCGCAGATTCGATTGCACCAATGTTACAGGCAATGTCATATTTTAAAAGCTTCTAATATGTCATCTATCTTAGTCCTAGGAGCACTTCGTTGCTCTTGTCCAGTCGTTCTGCTATTAATGCTTTCCTTAATCCATCCTTTGGCTCAACGCCAAGGCTTTTATTTTAAGGGTTCTTATTTATTCTCCTCGCTACTTACCAACTGTCATGTATTCTTGACATCTCTGCCACCTTTTTTATCAGCTTTTCCCATGAGCAGCTTCATGCTGTGTTTGATACCGCTATCAATGGAAAGGCCCTCTTGGATAATCCAGAAAGGAATCAAATCCAATCCACATCTGTAATGAGGCACATATTAATCTTCCTAGAGATCCCCTATAAGAAATGGCTTCAAAAAACAACCTGAAAACTACCACTTCCTTGGTACCCCATTTAGGATGCCACATTCCTGTCATTACTCTTCTCTCACTCCTCATGTTCTTAGTGGATCTACCTTGTACAATGATAATAAAAGCTGTGCAAAGGACCACGTTCTTTACGTTCAACATCTGTCAAAGAGAACGCAACTTTGATCTCTGTGTAAAAAAGTTTATTTAGTAGAGGAAAGAATAGTGCATGCAAATTCACTAAATGTAAACATGATTTTGTTTTATTTTCCTGATTGATTTGATTGTCCTATGTTGACTGTTACTGACACCACCACCCCCAATCAATTTGAAAAGCTGGTGAAATTCCATTGAAGTATTAAGATGATGGATTAGTTTGAGTATTCTGTTTAGTGATATGCATAATTTGAAAATATTTCTCATGCTTGTGAATAATTGTGCTTAAGGTTTGGCATTATGAAAGAACTGTTGAATATTCTGGCTTATTAACCTTTCCCAGAAAGGACTTGATAAAGACCTTACGTACTAACTCAGATACAAAGTATTTGAATACAGATATTAGTTATACTGATAATTTAGATAATGTTTGTAAGAAGAGGAAGGCTATAAATTGTTATAGTTCTCTGGTTTAAATTTCATAGCAGCATCTTAATCTCTTTGGTGTCGCAGGTTGGCTGACCTATCTTTTTTTCCCCATCAGCCAATAAATCTAGGAGGTGACCATATCTTTAGGTGAATTCTAATTCAATGGATTTGGCTAAAAAGAACAGTATAAAAGATGCTCTGCACTCAGAATTTTATCACTGAAGGCTAATATACACTTTGAATCTATTTAAAACTGTATCACACTAGAATACTGTATTCTTCAACATATTTTTTCAGGGATAGAAATTAGGTTCACATGTTCCTGAAGCAGTTAAATTTCTTTTTCACAAATACGTTCTCCTCTGTTTCTTTTGACTTGACTCATATAACAGAGCTTTACTAGTATTACTTATAAATCCAGATTAATAAATACTTGTAGTAAGCAAATGGAGGATTAGAGTTATATCAAAAACATATGACAAAGAGGACATCTGAATTCCTGTTTCTCATTGCTGCTTGATTGGCTGTATTCATTATACATTCCATATTGTTTGAATATTCACATAAGTTCTGTTTTTAATTTCAGTTATGCTGTAACTTAAGCTTTAAAGTAACTTCTGTATTTTATTTTCCAGTACCTTCTTCAAGTAAATTCCGCTCACCTGCAGCACCGTCTCCCCTAGCTCTCCGACAACCAGTGAAAGCATTTAGTAACCATGGACCTGGTTCAGTTGCTTCTCCAGAAGCCACGCAGCTGCCACACAGTACTTCTTTACCAGGGCCTCTTGCAGCCCAGGGTTCAGGCTTGCCGAGCCCTGCCAGCAGTATTAACAGTACTACTCTTACCAGACCGGCAGGGACAGCAGGGATGAGGAGTGGTTTGCCCAGACCCAGTGCCCCTTCCACAGGGGGCATCCCAGTGCCTCGTAGCAAACTTGCACAGCCTGTTCGCAGGTGAGTATGTGACAGGCAGTCTTAGTTTGAAGTCTTCATTTTGTACATTGTGTATTTGTGCTGCTCCTACCTGCAGTTCTCATTTTGATCTCAAGGTCTGTAGAACAGAAGTGGAGACCTCCATGTGAAGTATTTGCCTATGTTTCCAAAATAGATTTGAAGCAAAACCAGAGAGAAAAAGGTTCTTGAATTAGAGTGAAGGTGAAGGAGTGAAAGTGAAATGAATAACACAAGACACTGAACTAAGTAAATAAAGTGTCTTAGTCTGTGCTGAGAAGGCAATAAGAATTTGTCTGCCTGTGGTAAAAAGTTATCAAAGTATAGCTGGCAAGTGAAAATTCATTTGTACCACTGAATGGCACATTCTGAAGTCAGAACTATTTTCCTCTTGTAATCTGTAAGTCAAACAGTGGTACCACGGTGAGAACAGTTTCTCCTTGGGCAGCTAGAAACTTTAGGAAGGAAGACACGTGAGGACAGAGGAGGCAGCCATAGCATTTGCTAAACTTAAAGTAAAAATCAGTGCAGTTAACCACAGGACAAAACAGCTTAAGCATAACCTCTGTGCTAGCACCCAGCTGTAGAAATTGCTTAATGTCAGAGTTTTGGAAAACAACCACAAGAGAGACCGAGTATTAACTGGAAAGGCTACACGGACAGTTTGTTTTCGGGAGAATCAGAAGGAAGTGATGCGTAATCCAGAATATGTGCTCTTAATGCCATGCTAATGTGGATTTTCACTGGAAGTGTCAAGTGGAAGCCAGCTGACATAAAGAAGCAGTCATCCATGAAAAATACTAAGAATCTCCTTAACCAAAAAGGATAAACAGTTGGTCTCCAGTACTGTAAAAAAGATAAACCAGCAGTAAATAGCAAAGTGGAGGAGTTCTGCTCTGCAATGAGTGCTGGGCAGGGGAATGTCAAGTGACTGTCCCAGTATTGGCTGTTTCGCAGTCCAACTCTGTGCTGTCAGCGGTATGAAACTTTGTGTAATAAAAAGCAGTTGGTTTTGAAAGAGACTTCTTAATAGTACCAAAGTGTGGTTGTCCAAATCACAACTTGTCTTATAGAAAAGTGTTTCACTTACTAAACTTATACAGCTTTTTTTTTTTTAAACTTTACATACATAATACGGCCTTCCAGTTCCTAAAGGGGGCCTACAGGAGAGCTGGGGAAGGACTTTTTACTAGGGCATGTAGTGATAGGATGAGGGGGAATGGCTTCAAACTGGAAGAAGGTATGTTTAGATTAGATATTAGGAAGAAATTTTTCAGTCTGAGGGCGGTGAGACACTGGCACAGGTTGCCCAGAGAAGCTGTGGCTGCCCCATCCCTGGAGGTGTTCAAGGCCAGGCTGGATGGGGCTTTGAGCAACCTGGTCTGGTGGGAGGTGTCCCTGCCCATGGCAGGGGGGTTGGAACTAGGTGATCCTCAAGGTCCTTTCCAACCTAAACCATTCTATGGTTCTATGAATGCAGTATTGCACTATTGCACAGTGCAATAATGAAGTATCTATGAATGTCAAGATTTTGATGTAAGCAAAGTGTAGTACTCTAAACAAGGATTTCCCTGTTTATACATCACTGGGAAAAAAAGTCTATTTTTAGGTGGCAGCAGATTAAGTTTGTATTCTCACAGAGTATAATAGCAAAAAGTTTTCTGTCTCTTTATGCAGATGGTTTTTTGACATGGTAGTTGCCAAGATGCAACACATAAAACCTGAAACTGAAAATACTTTAGGGTTTATCTTAAGTAAACTGTATTGCGGAGAAGTAAATGAGTCAAGTGTATGTTTCAATTACTTATAAAATGTTTAAATTCTTACGTATTGTAGCTGGAGACTTTGCCAGTTATGTATGAAAGTGAAAAATATCTCACTTTATTTTAGATCATTACCCGCTCCCAAAACCTATGGCAACGTGAAAGACGAGAGTTGGAAAGATGGCTGCTACTGAACTGCAAAGCTTAACACAAAGTTCCAGTGCTCGTGGATGCTTCCTCACCAGGCTAAAAGACAGCTTGATTACACAAACTGTTCAGATGTGACTTTTGGGATTTGTAAAAATTCCAGACCTCTCTGTCTCTAATTAGCACAAACTGGCAGAGATTCTAAAGCAGCACTTTAATGACATCTAACATCAGATGTTTGGTGGTCATACAATCACTTCTACATTAAATTGCTATCAGTTCTGGTTTTTTTTTTTCTTGCTTGCTAAAAATGTATCAATATGAGCATTTATGACAGTGGCCAATGTCTGGGCAAAAACCTAACGAATGCCAAAGAAATGCCCATCTTGAAAAACAGCAAGTATAATAGTCAACTTACATTGTCCAAAACTTCATTTTCAGCCTGTTTTAATTCAGCAGAAAGATTGGTGAATATGTACTGTTGAAACAAGACTACATTAATCAGAGCTAATATTCTGATTGCAGACTGCTACAGTGGTAGTGAAACATTGCTTTTAACAATTGTATGAGATTCTCTTTGGGGAAAGTGGTACGTACGTCCTTCAGAAAGAATCAGAAGTTACCCTGGAGGATTAGGCAGAACAGTAAGTAGTAGCCATGGCTTTTATTAACATTAAAGGTTTGAATGTAGCAGAAACACACAAATGCAATAGTATAGATTGCATCTTTCCTATGTTGATTTATCAGCTTTATATGCTGTTATATGTTTGATTGCCAAAAGGGCTTAGTATCAGTTGTACAATCTTTCTAACTTTAAAATTCCTGGCTCAGGAAAGATGGCCTTTGCTATTGTAGCCACATTTTTAACACTTGGCTCGCTATTTGGGGAAAAACTTTTTTTTATAGCAGGTTTCCTTACAAAGGAAAGAGCAAGTCATAATGTTCAATTGTTCTAATACCACTATGCTTGCAGCCTGGAGCAACTGTAAATGCTGATAGTTACGGAGAAGGAAACACAACTATGCACTTGTAACATACAAATTTTAAGGTAATGAGTTGACTCTTGATGCCAAATGATATTCATTTAGGTGATGTTCCATGGTATGAGGGAGTTTCTGTATCCTATTTTTTTACTTTCATCCATTTCTTAAATTGGTTTATTTTAAATTGTAAATATTTTTACAGAAGATATTGCCCATGTAAGTGTGTTTAAATATGTACTTTGCCTTACATTTGTGTATCTTACATTACTGGTAACAGAGTATGAAACCTGCTATGTCTGTTTACAAGCTATTAAATTCCTCTGGTGGCTCTGACTTATTCTAACACATTTTGCTCAGAACAACTCATTCATATATTCAGCATTTGAACCATTGTTTTCTGTTTTGGAAGACATCATGCAAACATATGTAACTGAAGTTGTATTGGGTGGGATTAGTTAAATGGAAGGGATTTTGTTTGAAGCTTTTTCAGTATTTTGGATGTACAGTTGATGAAGTAAGAGAATGTGAATGGTATACCCTTTGTGCAATGACTGACGAACACTACAAGTTGGATTGGACGGTAGGTAGCCTTCAACCCCATCAGTATCTGAGTTCAGAACTGCTGGTGTATCTTGACTCCCACCACTAAGAGGATAACTAACCCTGAAATTCTAGCACTTGAATTTTAGGCCACGTTTAACATACTCCTGGATGAAAAGCCATGCAATACTACTTGACTTGGAAGAAGCCAAATAGGAAGAAGTGGAGACTAATTTGCAGCTCTCATTACTCAAGCAAACTTTGGGTTGATGAATGACTTCACACTCCAGACCAAGATCTGTGCTGAGACTTTGAAGTCGGGGTATCAAATATACTGTAATTCAGTAAGATTTCAGCAGGGATAAAGAAACTACCTTGCACCGGAAGCCCAGTACATACCACTAATCCCGCCTTGTGTCATTCACTGGCACAGATAACGGATGTCAGTATCTCATGTCACTATTAAGCAGAAGAGAGGACTAGATCAAATGCACATATTCTCACTAAAGCCCGAATTTTAACATTTCAGCATTTTACAAAGCAATGCTGCAGTCTTCATTGAAAAAAAATAGGAATTTTAATTGGTGGATTTTATCAAACACTTGACTGACTTTTAAATTTTGAAAGTCAGTTTAGATGATGATATTGGGGGTTTTACTATGGCTGCATCAAACTGTTGTGTATGTTTCCTTAAGTTAAGTAATTCATCACTTGGGTAAGTTCAGCTTAAGTTTTATAAGGATTCTTTTCTCTGCTGTTCTCCCCTGAAATACAGCAAATGAATTCCTGAAAAGACAGACTGTCTGTTTACTAGAAAGCCTTTGTGCATTACCAATTTATTGATATCAGGAAATCACGGGGCTCTGTGTTTAGAGATTTACTGCAGAAGTGTGGAAATACGGATTTGATAAACTAGTGCCTATGATTTACTTAACTTATGTTTGATATAGTAGTAAGGGTTTTATGAATGTGGATTACTTTTTGTGCCAACAGCTCAGAATTGTTGTATGTGTGTAGGCAGAAGGACTTGTTCTGCTTCCAAAGTTATTTAATTTTTTGTGTTTGAATGTTTTTGTAAGTGTTAAAAGTGTAAAAAAAAAATATATAAAATATTCTTACCACAAAATACTTCCTGGGTCATTATTTTTATAACAAATTGGTTTTAAAAGCTTTTTGAAATGTAGAGGGTATTTTTTTAGGGCTTTTTTGGTTTGTCGGGTTGTTTTTCAAAAACTGTTTTCACTTTTCCAGAAGTTACCAACACCAGCTTCTGCCCTCTGCAATTCATGAACTGAGTACAACGCTGTATTTGGGCGAAATGTGTGATTTCATTGACAGACCAGGGTACGCTTGTGTTGTGCCTCTGCTCCGCAAGGACAATGCGTAATTCGGAGTTAGGTGAAAAACTGTATTCTGAATTTTCATCCAGAGTGATTTGTTTGTGCAATTCTAAGTACACAAGCTGCCTTTCCATCTTTTACAAGATTCGTGCTTACTTCAGACATGAAACAAATCTTTCATTTTGAAAATTCTGGAATTTATGCAGAAAATTGAGCAACGTAAAAGTTGTAAGCCACCTTTGAATTATTAAGTACACATTTTATCTAGCTCATATATGAATGCTTCCATCTTTTGGCTCACGTAAAAGCAAGAAGTTTGTTTTGAACTTGGTAACTTTCTGTGATCTGCATTTTGCTACAAAGCAACTTATCCAATAGTAATGTGAATGACATCTTTTTCTTATCTTGATATTAATAAAGTTAAGCTAGGTTTACTTCTATATGGTGGCAACTTACTATTAAATCTGTTTAACAAAATTTAACCCATGAGGCTTGCTATTGTTTATCCCAGCATAGTCCCCTATTTTGTAATTAAGCTAGTAAATGAAAATGTTTCCCCCCTAGTTGGCTGACCTACTTGGGTAGAGCTGGCTTCACACCTACTGCTTCTAAAATGTGATCCACTACCGCTCCCTTCATCGCTTTCTAGTTCTCCGGCCAAGTACCATTTGCCCCGCACCCCTCCAGGAAAATAGAGCAGTGTCAAAATCACAGGCAATTAATAGCCTTTCTCGCTTCTCTTTTAGTAGGTTTCTGTAACAAACTCTTCTATATTAAACTGTTGTTTATAATTAGTATCATCATATTGCAAGACTCCAGATAGAAAATGACATAATCTACAGTTCTCTACAGTTATTTTGAGCAAAGGTATGACAGCTCCTTTGGTTTTGGTGTAGAAGTGCCAGGTCATGTTATAGTGCGCTACCCTCTAGGAGTCTGCCTGCAATGGTGAAGAAAAATAAGCGATGAGCACGTAAGGAGGCAGAAGGTTGAAGCTGCTTATGCTGCTCAAGTCTTGGGGTGGCTGCAGAGCATGCAGTTTTGATCATTTAAACCATCTTTTAATACAAATATATCTGAGAGAAAAACAGATGTGGGAAACATATGACAGTGATAGGTCTTTAGTTCTCCCTCTTTTTGTTCTGTAAGAACAGGAGTAAACTTTGAGGTTTTTTTTTTTAATTTTTACTTTTTAAGTAAAACAGGTGTGAAGTGAGATTGCTTTGATACAAAAAACCAAAAGCCCACCTGTTCTTGCCTTGTGTGTCTGCCCTTCTGTAGTAGGAGGCTGACACCTACAGGCAGTCTAGCTGTAGTCCTCGTGTTTCGGGAGGATGAGGCGGGGAACCGAGCGCTCTCTGGAAGATCCATGTTTTACACAGAACTTCATGGTGAAGAAGGTGCTCTCTGCTCCAAGAGTTAAAGAACTGAAAGGAGCAGATTCCATTAGACTCCCTTTCCATAGGATTGTTTTATAATAGTGTTTTCAGCCCTGGTATCTCGTACAGTTGTACTGTGCATCACTGTCCTCTTTACGCCAAATGATAAAACTCTGTTGTGACTACATTAAGCGCTTACAGGACAGAAAACAACTGTAGTGGTTAAACTAATTTGCAGATCTTCAGCAGGATGCAAAAGGAACAATGATTCCTTACCAGCAAAGGGATTTTTCAACTTGGTGCATCATTTATACCTGTTACAATCAGTGAATTAAAAATAAAAATCAAAAAATAAAAATTATTAGCTTTGAAAGCTGGGAAGGCTGATATTCTCCATGTCGTGTGGCACTCTTACATGAAACAAAGCAGACTATATCTTTCATAAGACTGAACAAAAGAAGATATTTCTACTGTAATCTGAGCTCCTATCATCTAGGTGCCCCCTGCTCTAGCCCCAGCATCGCTGCACCTTGACTCCTAGCCACCTCCTCTGTTTGTCCCAAGACACTCTTCCTACGTTGGTTGCTTCCCTTCAGACATTGTCAGCAAACAAATCTGTGCAACCCATCACCAAAGCTTAGTTACCTGACTGATCCTTACCTCCCGTTCACTCAGCAGGGTTAACACTGCCGTAGCATTTCACAGCTGCTGCTCTCTCTGTGCTTCAGACAGGTGCCAAAATGCTGACGGGAGAAGGTGATGCTGGACCAAGCTCTGGATTACGAGGAGTTTGGTTTGCACCCTGTTCGGGAGGAGGGTAAGGCCAGCTGCAATGCTGCCTCATAGAACCTGGTACATGCTGAGTTAAAGGAGCGCTACATAATCTTCAAGCAGGGCTGTTTGTCTTATTGAAGAACAGCAGGGCAGGAGTATCTTGTGCCATCTTAAATATTACTTTGTCACTCTCCTCCTTTAGAAATGAAATTTTATTGGAAGTACATGCTACCACTTTGAGTTCCCTCGCAAAGAAAAGAGGACTGGGGGGAGATGAAGCAAACCCTCTGCTCTTCACGGTCTGCCTCAGCTCCTGTCTTAACCTTGCATTTCTCAGCTCTACAGTCATCCATTCACCCCTACATTTACTCACCCAACCACGCAGCCCAGAGCAAGGTTGTATTGTTTCTGTTCATCCATTCCCCACTGGGCTAATGCAGACACATAAAACCACTGTTAATGCTGCTTCAACTGACCTGTCTTCAAAGGAGTTGTTACGAAAAACCTTGTCCTGATTCTCATCCTTTTAAAGCCGTGCCTGGACATCAGTGACAGCAACGTGGCATCACCACCCTCACTCAGCCTCAGGAAAGCAGCCTGGAGCAGCCACCTCCATCCATGGCCAGCTGTGCTGGCAGGAACCGGCAGCTCCTGAGCCGCAGGGTGCCCCTGCCTGCGCAGGCAGCACAGCCACCGCCGCTTCCCCAAAACTCCTTGGCTGCAGGTGCAGCTGCAGAGCCACAGCAGCCATTGCTAACACCACGCACCGCTCCTCCCAGGTTTTCTGTTGATTCAGATTCCCTCCTCTACATCTGTGGGACCAAAAAACCAAAAAGATCATTATGGTGCAAGGCTGGGTGATAGGAGACCCTCAGTCGGTTCCCACATGCTTTTGAGGACACCTCATTTATTTACTTGCAGCTCGGTTCCTCGTCATTGAAATAAGTACCAGTCTTCATAATGGGCATGCTGGGGGGTGGGGGGGACAGGGGCAGCGCTGTCCAGAGAAAGGGTCGGTCAGTCAGTTCATATCTTGTCTGATACAGTGAGGTAAGTTAAGAACGGAAATTTGGTCGACCTCAGTTTATGAGCCCAAATGTCAGGGAGCAGATAATGTCTATTGTAAATGTCAGAGTCAAGGGATTTTTTCTTTTCCCTTTTATAAAAAAAAAAAAATCAACAAAGATTTAAGATTCATTGCTGTGTTTATGCTGCCATTCACACAGGCTCAGCTCCACTGAGCGTGAATGGTATTGCCCAGGTACACAAACACGCTGGGGGAATATCAAAAGGAACTGGCTTAAAGGTGTGGGTCTGGCAAAGACCCCCGAGTGCAGCCTCAGCCCTCTCAAAGCAGCTCCCAGTAACGCGAGGCTCTGCTAAGGGCTGGCAAATCCAGGCTACTTTCTCCTGAGCAGTACACAGGGATTTAATCGCGCTCTGGTGGGCTTCTCACCTTTACGATTTATCTCCACGTGAAAATTTGCCCAGGGCGGTGAAATACAGCCCTCTGCAGGCACTTGCACCCCTCCAGCCCCCAGTGCCAGCCCCCTCTGCCCAGTGGCCCGCTGTCAGTAGAAGAAATGGAAAACCCAAAACCACCTTGCAACCCACTGCTACCGCGTCGTAGGCTCTACCGATTTCTGACCTTTATTTTTCCCCACCTTGACAGAGGTGCCACATCAGCTTATGTCTCCTTTCCCCGGGCTGAGTGCCTCAAGGGTAGAACCGAGGTACGAAAAAGAAGCGGTTCTCGTGACGGGGCTCAAACCACGGACCCACTGCAGGGCCGGGGCTCGGCTCATCTCTCCCACTCCTCGCCAAGGCCATTTTTCTGTGCTGCCCTCCTCCCCTTCCAAAAGGCTCTCAAGTTTTTTTTCATTAGCAGATTCTATCAGTGTGTTCCCACTTTCTGTATCCTCCTCATTATGAAGCTAATTAAATAACATTAATTGCCAACGCAAATCACTGAAATCTGCCTACCAGGAACCTCATTTCAAAATTCAAAACCACAGGTAGGTTACATTTATAGCCCATTTACTCACTCCTTTTAGCCCTTCTATTTTACTGTCTTTCAAGCCTTTTTTACTCCTCTAAATACTGCTGGCTTTTCTTTTTTTGCTCTCTTTGCTTCCTTCCTGAACTCTCCAGACACTAGAGGGAGGTCTCACTTCCTTGGTGCTTTTCAGTCCAAAGTACAGCAATTCACCACATCGTCCTGAACTTTTACACTAAATCGCGGCCTTCCAGTACCTAAACAGGAGAGCTGGAGAAGGACTTTTTACTAGTGCATGTAGTGATAGGATGAGGGGGAATAGCTTCAAACTGGAAGAAGGTACGTTTAGATTAGATATTAGGAAGAAATTTTTCACTGTGAGGGTGGTGAGGCAGTGGCCCAGGTTGCCCAGAGAAGCTGTGGATGCCCCATCCCTGGAGGTGTTCAAGGCCAGGCTGGATGGGGCTTTGAGCAACCTGGTCTAGTGGGAGGTGTCCCTGCCCATGGCAGGGGGGGTGGAACTAGGTGATCCTCAAGGTCCCTTCCAACCTAAACCATTCTAGGATAAACTCTCCATAAGGTCCCGAATGAGTTTAACAGCTGCATTTACGCCAGGAAAGCCCCAGTCTGAGGGAAGACCAAGCCATGCACAGCTGGCCATAAACCCACCTCTTGTACCAGTATGTGACTTTATCTAAAATTCAGCTTATCTTTCCTGCACATCACCTTTAACTCATAGAGATGCCAGGCTGCACCCCAGATTATCAATGACTGCTCCAATGCCAGTTTTGATATTTTAATTATAGAATCGTGGAATGGTTTAGGTTGGAAGGGACCTTGAAGATCACCAAGATCCAACCCCCCTGCTATCTTGTTGCCTAGATTTTATGTTGTAGGACTTTTTATTTTTCATACATATCACAGACTCTGAAATATCCCTGTTAGACTGTACTCAGTGTCAGGTGGATTTAAACCTCCTGAAATGTTTAAGATCTGATAAATCCTTTCCCACCGGCTGTGGTTTTCCAACTAAACGTGTAGCACTGCACAGCATCATCTCAGGACTGCGGGGTGTAAAAAAGGCTTGTATTGAGCTACTCACAGCTGGCGTGGATTACACGAGACATACACCCCTCTCTTCTCTCTGCAGCGGGTTCACCTGCAGCTAACACAGCACTTGAGGATGTCCTACCTCCAGAGCAGCTCCTCTGAGCAACCTCATGGCAGCAATGAGCCACCAACTCCCGCCACCACCGGCTGTGCAATTCCTAGGGCGGGGGTGGGGGGGCTAGGAGCTTGTGTGGCACAGGGACTGCTTCAGCTCTGGGGCAACAGCAGTGACGGCAAAGCGATGCCATTACTACTCTGCAATCGATGCTAGCAGGCGTCACAGTGGAGGACAAAGCGCATTGGCACAAGGTACCAGAGAACGGGGTATCTGGAGGCCGGGAAGAGCTTTGTGGGGTCACCCGGTCCCCCCAAAGCCACGTCAGCAGCTGCAGCTCACCCTGCTGTGGAGATGAGCTGTCTGCCTGACCGCTCCTAGCAGACCCCAGCACCATTGTTTTTATTTGCCCCATTGGGTTCAAATCTCAGTCTCTCTTACAACAGCTTAAACCCATCACCCCCTGTGGATTTGTGAGGTTATTATAAAAAGACCACTTTTAACTAGTCATAGAGTGGACACCTTGGGCAGGCAGAAACATCCTCCTGGCTTTATACCCAGCATTTCTGCTTACACACCCCAGCAAGGAAATAAAAGATGTTGTTGACAAAGACATTCACACTTTCATCTTCCCGGCAAATCAACAGGTATACAAAACCCAGGGCAGATCTCCTTCAGCTGCAGCAACGGGCAAGTCCTACTGATACCACAGGTTCAAAATTCAGAAGATTCTTTAGGTTATTAAAAAGTGTCCTACTTTATCACGGTTTTAAAAGTGCACATAACACTGGGTGTCAAGGCTATCTTCATGGGATTAATATACAACATTATCTAAGACAAGCTTTAAGAGATTCCCATTATGTTTGAGATTTATTTCTTCCCATTTGCCTGAGATTTCTTCTAGTCAGCTTGAGATTTAATTTAAGTAATAGTGCACCTATTTTGAAGGGTTTGCTTATTTGTTGTTCAGTGTTACTGATTATTATTTTTTATTATTTATTTAATTTTTATTATTATTTATTATTTGGTAAAAATTCGGCAGCAGGACAAGACGCATTTTTATTCTATGTTTGTACAGTTTCTAACACAAAACAGTCTTAGTCTGCATCCAGGCACCTTCGATGCAGCGACACAAATGGCAACTGCGTACAAAGATTTTTTATGTGTGTAACCTGAGACAGAATATCAATGCTGTTAACTCTTGTCTTTCCCATGGGGCTCACCCTCAACATCCCTTTTAATATGGAGAAAGCTTTGGCAGGAAAGGGATGTAATTTGTCTTTGGGGTGTCTTTCTTCAATTAAATGAATACTCTATGAAGCAACCGCTGCTGTACGCATTATTAAATTTACATCTGCATTTTTTTGACATTTAAACTATTCTGTGGGACAATCCAGTCTTGGTGTCATTTACTCTGACCTAGCATTTTTTTTTGCAAAACCCAAAATATAAATTTTATCGGCACAAAAACACATTTGTGTGATCTACCTCCATATTTACCTCCCCCGATTCATGTCCCTAATCCTGAGCAGGTTCCTGCACAGGAAATTAAGAGGGGGCTGGGAGCCTCGGTGGGCAATGGAAGCCAATAAACCCAGTTGAATCTGGGCATGAGATTGCACACACATCCTAAAGCCCCACCATTGACCAGGTTGTGCACATCCCGTTTTCAGTGTGCTCTCTGGCCTCGATGACACCACTGTCCCCTCACAGCCATCAGGGCCCCCCCTGCACCTTCCCCCCTGCTCCCGCAGATGCTGAATGGGCTGTTTGTGGCGCTCGCAGGGGGGTAAATCAGGGCTGCGACATCCCCGACGCGCCCGTCTCTACAGTACGACTAAGAGCATCTGCCTGCGAGAGCCCGTGCGAAGCGCGACCTGCGCCTGCGGTGCACGATACCATCTGACTTTTAAAACGGAATGCAGCACCTTCAGAGGCAGCCTCACCTCACCTCCTGTCCCTGCCCGGCTCGACAGGATGCTAATTTTGGCTCTTCTGGACCGAGGCATGCATTAGTCATCAGGTCATTTATCTTATTACGACTTTTCATCTTGATCTTGATACTACTCCAACTCCAGAAAAAGATCATCAAATGGCAACAAAAGGGAACAGTGTCTGAGGTAGAATTATTTCTTATTTGAATTTGGGTAAAGGTATCTCACAAAAAGGCGTGTAATTGCTTAAAGAAAAAATTGCTGCTAGTAATTGTTTTACAGTTGTAGGGATACAACTGCCGCGACAAATGACCATCCGCAATCAATTTACAAAATTATTCTTCAATGATCCCCTGATTTCATCTCCTTTCATGGACCAGAAGCCTTTTTCTAATGGGCTGGTTGGCAAAAGATCTCTTCATCTCGTTTTTAAAAGGCGGATCACGCAGCCTTAAACACTTAGTTCTAATTATGAATTATAGGAACATCGTGACCCAAGTCGTCATGCACTTACTCGTTGATTAATGGTCTTCAGACATCTTAAAAATAAACATGGGGGAACACCAAGTGTAAGGGGAGGGTTTTATTATAACAATTTCTGCCCCCGACTGCTAACCCACAGCTTCAGCAGAAAGGATCCGTCCCCGGCCACTCAGAGAGACTGAACAGACAGTGGGGACACAAAGGAGACAGTGCAGCCAAGGAACGAGGCTTGGGCTGTTTCCCTTCCACACCGCTTCGATTTAATAAAATCTGGGAGGCTGTGAGTTGCAGAGCACTGCTCCCAAGGGAGGCGTAAATACGGAGTAGAGCTGGACTGAAACAGGCATCATTTGGAAGAGGAATCGGAGGGAGAAGGGGACAGAACTCCCATGGACGGAGAAATCACAAAGGCAGCAGGGAAGAGGAGAGGCAGATGTGGTGCGGTGGAGGAGGGAGGAGGAAGACGAAGGTGCCTGGATGTCCACCTTTGCCACCTGGGCCAAGGGGAAGGGAAGGATGATCTGCTGGGATCCCGCCTGCAGAGGAGACAACAGGGATGCAGCGATGACTCCCGCCGAGGAGGGGAGGAAGGGGCACGGATCTAATTTTCCCCACCCTGAAATTCAAACGCTGGGTCTGGTCGCGGACGGTGGCCGTGGAATAAAAGATGCTGATTATTGTGCAGATTTCCTGAGCAGGTTCGAGCCGCGGTGCCGTGATAAGGGCAGGACAGAGGGTGCCTGACTTGCTTTTTTAAGAAAAGCAAGCTTGGGATGAGGCGTGACAGAGCTGCGATGGGGCCGGGTGTCCTGTTGAAGGGTAGCAGAGAAGCCTGGGAGGCAGGGAAGGCAGGTCTGTCCTCGCCCTTCTGCACCACAAACGGCTGCAGGGAGCAATGAACTCACGGGAGACCCCTGGCTCACGCGTGTTCTGCACCTACATGGTCCAACTGCACTCTGCCTTCATGTGAAACACGAGCGGTTTAGGGCAGGAGCAACGTCGATCGATCAGCGCATCCTCACCAAAGCAGTTTCTGTCTCTGTCTGGTTGAGAAGGTTTCTTAGGAACAATTAAATTGCACAGATCTCAACACTTCATTGTATTTCAAAAATGTATTTTCTCGCCTGCTTAGTGAACCAGCTCCCAAACAACATAAAATTAAAAGAAAAAAAAAAAAGCCATGAGTCTGCTAAAATCTTGCAGTCATTGGCTCAGTGAAGGTGGGCTACGGATGGGGGTGACAAAAGGTGCAAAGTCCCCTCTGTGCTGCTGCTCTTGAGAGAGGGAGAGGGAGCCTTGGGTCAGAGAGGGACCTGGTTCAGCAAAGGACCAGCCAATGCGTCCTTCCCAGCACAAAGACAACCACGGAAGAACAAGCAAAATCACCAGTGTCTCTGCACAATTATGCTCCAATTCCTAACTCTCCTAAGCCACTGCTCTGGATCTAAGTTGTAAGTAAGAATAAGCATATATATTTACCCTGAGCTGTGTGTAGGGGACCATGCGATACACCTTAAGGATTATTTTAATCCAAGACAATGACAGCCAAGACCTTTTCCCCCCCTGGTTGAAAATGATTACTATCCTATTGAGTCTTTAATTTTTATTTCTATCTATAACGTAGGTGCACAGCAAGTAAAGTAGGAACAAAAGGATTATATGTCCCATGAAAATCAGAAACTGCTCCTGCTAGGTCTCACCTGAACATCCCTATCACAGCAGTATTTCGTCCCAGCCTCTTTAGCAGCACCACTGCCTAAAGGTGCTGACTGAAAGCTTTCCATCCTCCGGGACAACCCTCCGGAGGCCTCTCTTCCCCTGCAAACGCCCGGCACAGCTCCACAAATCAGCCAGCATGGACACACAGAGAGGCGAAGCGTGACTTATGGGCGGATGACGCCATCCCGCAGCAGCCGAGCTCTGCCGCTTCCCGGGTGGGGGAGTCCCCACAGACCCGGGCACGGCACGCAAGGACCCAGGGAGGGAGGAGTGGGAGCTGAAACAGATACCGAGCTGGAATGGGAAGAGCAGGAAAAGAGGGGGTGTCCACCCTTTGCTTTCTCACCCCCACCCCATCGTCCTGCTTCTACACAGCTCATAACCACAGCGTGCACACACCTGAAGTGCAACGCCGTCGGGATTCAGGCTTCCAAATCCAAGACTGTGATTTACCTGCACCTGCCTCATCCATAACCTGCGTAGGGTTTCCAAACCAACCCTTCTTGCCTGAGGGTCCTAAGCCTGCAGAGCGATGGGCATCATGGCTGCGCACACCGAACCTGCTTTTGCCGCCCCAAATTCAGCACAGCGCATGGCACCCACACTGACTTCCTTTGAAGGACACCGAAGAGACCTCTTGGCAAATAGGCAATTTTGTAATAACACTGGGCTATGCCAGATGCTTTTATTCTCTGGCCAGAGAAGCAAGTGATTCAAACACCACCTTCATGCAACATGCTGGAGCATCCACTAGCTGAGCGAACAGCAAGGTCGCTTTGCTCATTTCTTACGACTGTGCCAAGATTCCTTACAAGCCTACCCTTTATTTTTCACCTTTGCTTCCAGTTAAATAAAGGGAAGGCACAAAAATCCCTGCTACAAAAGAGCAAACAAAATTCCTAGTGTTTGAAGGACTTTTCCTACTCCAGAAGGGTTTATAGCGCAGGCACTCTTTATGGACATCAAACCCTTCCTAAAAATAATGTAAGGCAATATTATTTATAAAAGTTACAAACTACAACAAGCTCATATTTCAATTAGTTCTTTCTGCCCCTCTTCTTGCGCTCGCTATCTCTTACCCTCTCACCCATTTTTCAATAGAAGGACTAACGAGGTATAATTTGAGAATGATACATGATCAGGTTTATTTGCCAAGTCTTTTTATACTCGAACAGTCAATCTGTTGCTTCCTGTAATAGCTGGGTAGGCAATATGAATTCTCCTGCCCTCCACAAAAGAAAACAGAGAAGGAATTAGCCATTGATTTAGATACACTGTGGTGTGCACTACGTGTGAGCCGGCTGCCTCACAGCCAGATGCTGCAGAACTACTCAGCATCACTCCAGACTCCCCTTTAACGATGACATATGGGAAAGCCTGCAGCAAGTTAAAGAGACAAGAACCATGCTTAGCAGCAGATACAACATTTTTTCACTCTGCACGCTGGTTGTGAAAATATGCCGGGTGCCACCCGGGCTGATGGTACCCACTGGATGGACAAATAGCCAAGCATATCAGCTGGGTCCAGACAGGACTTCAGGTTTCCCTGAAGTCAGAGGTACTGCCCTCATTTAAACCAAGAGTAAAGTTTGAGTTTCAGCTGATAAATTTTAAGAAAAATCTCAAGAGGTTTTAATTTGTTACGATGCATTCATAACATTTTCCCATTAGTTCAGCGTTCCTTGAAACTGAAGTTTATGACGAATGGGTGCGCTCTAAACAGGACACATCTGCTCCACTAGTAATTTCTGGTTTCACCGTATCTAGGTTTACTGAACTCCTCCTGCAACTGCCTATATGATATATGTCAAACAAAAATATCTTCCCGTGACCAGCCCTGCTCTAGCGGGGAGTTTGGGGAGTGACACTCGGTGATAAAGCAGGAGGCCTGCCTGTGCCCTTCACACCTGCTCGATAAGCAGCCGCCTTGCACTCTGCATGACCGACCCAGCCTGGGCTTACCCGCAGCGATCCCAGCTTGGTCCCACCACAGGGAAACTGCCCGAGTACTACTTAAAAACAAGGGAGGCCCGTGATAAGCAAACAACCTACATGTTTGAAGGCAAATATTGGCTACATGAAGGATGAGATAGGATACGGCAGTGGTAATACCTTAAGAAGCACAATAAATACCCTGCAAGCACTTTTCTGCATATGCAGTTCTGAAAATTAAGTCCAAAGGACGGCGTTGGCTCAGAAAGCCAACCCGAACCCATGCTCCCCTCCTCTAGCAGCACACAGAACCCAAAAATATGAATGAACTAAAGCAAGCTGGATCCTATTTGGTTCATCGGCTCTGATGACTCATCTTCCCCGCGCTCTCCTCAGGCTAATGACAAGGAAACAAACACAGGCATAACATTATTAAACTTGGCATAATTTTGGCAAAGTTGCCATACCCAGGACTTTGTCACTAGGTACTACTTGTACTTCTGTGTCCCCCTGTGCCAAGTAAGAATTAAAGGTTTAATAAGCGAAGAGTCTGTTTTTCTCGAGTCACCAATGATTTCTGCTTGAATCTTGGGACAGCCTAAAATTTTACCCAAATAAATTTTTGAGAAACTTACTGTCCACTGGAGCTGAAGGCATACAGTCAGCCAGGGCAGCTCCCGGAGGCTCTCTCTCCTTAAATTTGGTGTGCCCCCCTTGAGCTGCGACCCGAGACGCCCCACGCAGAGCAGAGCGGCATGTGCGGGGTGGGAGCCAAGGGGCAGCCCCTGGGGATGCTATGCTGTGCCAGCTACTCCCACCCAGGAGTGGCGATGTGAAGCGGTAGCTGCGTCCCCTCTTAAATCCTCTGGGTGAAAGAAGACAAGACGGTTACGATCCTGAGACACAGGCAGTGGCAGTGCCGAGCACACAGAGTAAGAGTCACAGACATCCATCCTGCTCTTAGAGGCTGCTCTCCTCTCTCGGGAGCTCCTGCCCCTGGGAGCCCAGCCATCCCACGCAGCATTTCGCTTTTGAAGGAACAGGGCGACACAGAATTATTAATGAAAAGTATGAAACAGGGGAAACATTTGTGTTTTAAGCACAGTTTTATGACTGACAACACTATAATCACTCTCAGATGTGATTTTGGGGTGACAGACAACAAGTCTTACCCTGGTTTGAATACTTGGGTGCTTGTCTGCTTCCTCCACCTGCATCGACTGTCCTATAAAGGTATCACCTCTCCTCACAAGCTTCTGGGACCCCACCAGCAGACAAGCGGTGCCTCCCCGACCTCCTAAAAGAGCTTTCCATCCTTCCTCACCCATCCCGGCAGCCTTCACAGCGGCCCACAATCTGCCCGGAGGGAGAAGGGGCTGCGCTGTCCCTCAGCAGAGGGGGACCAGTGCTGCCCACCCACATCGGGTGACATTGCGACGCTGATACTGCCTTTTTGATGCTGATGCCAAAGTAAACCACCACACACACACACATACACACGATACCACAGTTCCTCCGCTGGCAAAGCCGGGTCCTGCCCCGGCCCTCGGGTGGCACCGGGGAGGGGGGGTCCGTCCATGAGCTCCCCCGCCGCCCCCTGCTCTTCCCCCCGCCGGGGCCGGGCGGCGCTGGTGACCGGGCGCTGGTGGCCGTCGGGGCGGTGGCNCCGCCGCCCAGCTCCCCTCCTCCGGGGCTCGGCGGGGAGCCGGCGGCTCCCGGGGGCGGCGCAGCCCATGGCCGGTTCCGCGCAGCCCACGGCGGCGGCGGCGGCGGGGGACGGCGGCGGCCCCGACGGCGGGTCGCTGGCAGGGGACGGCGAGGCTTTCGGGGACCGGTCCCTCAGCCAGGGCTTGAGCGTGCTGGTGGGGCTGGCCCTCTGCGTGACCATGCTGGGGCTGGGCTGCGCCGTGGAGCTGGGCCAGCTGGGCCAGCAGCTGCGGCGGCCCGTGGGGCTGCTGCTGGCGCTGCTGGGGCAGTTCGTGGCCATGCCGCTGCTGGCTTTCCTCCTCGCCCTCATCTTCGCCCTGGACGAGGTGGCGGCCGTGGCTGTGCTGCTGTGCGGCTGCTGCCCCGGGGGTAACCTCTCCAACCTCATGTCGGTGCTCGTCGACGGGGACATGAACCTCAGGTAAGCGCGCCGGGACTCGGGGAGGGTTTGCGGGGCACC
>VUYV01000164.1:1734102-1824970 GCA_008711295.1 Anarhynchus alexandrinus | reverse complement strand
GTCTCCATCCCCCCTCCCCCCCCAGGTCTATTTTCGGCAGTTCTGCCGGACTTGCCAGAAGTCCTACAACCCATACCGCGTGGAGGACATCACCTGCCAGGTAAGGGACCCCCTGTCCTGCCCTCGGCCGCTCACCCACCCATCCTCGGACCGCCCGACCCACCGACGGCCGCCTTCTCCCCCAGAGCTGCAAGCAGACGAGGTGCACCTGCCCCGTGAAGATGCGCCACGTGGATCCCAAGAGGCCCCACCGCCAGGACCTCTGTGGGAGGTGCAAAGGGAAACGCCTCTCCTGCGATAGCACGTTCAGTTTCAAATACATCATCTGAGTGGGGATAGGGTGGTTTGGGTTTTTTCTTGTTTTGTTTTTGTTTAGGGCTCTTCTAGAAAACTGCAAGTGGAGCAGATTTTTTTTTTGTTATTGTTTGAAGGTCTTTAGTGAGGTGTAGCTAGGAAAGCATGCAAATAAAAGTATTGCAAAGCACGCTCAAATGATTAGGTGGGTTTGTGCCCAGCTCAGAGGGCACATACTGCAACTTCTGTAACTTGCATAGGGGCAGAGCCTATAAGTAATGTTTTGTAAATCAGTGATGGTCTTGGCAGTGACTGACTCAGGACCTTGTAGAACCTCAGGTGGGAAAGGATGTCTGTTACTGCTCCTACCCTTAAACTAATCATACACCTCAGTTCAACATCAAATTGATATCTGCAGTAGGTAGTAGAGCATCAGTCATGAACAAACCACCTAATAGTATTCACTTACTGTGCACACTTCCATGTAGGAAGTCTCCTGCACCTGTTCTTTATCACATTAATGATTGAGAAATGCTGTGTAAAAACTAGGTCACTTCTACTGGTACAGCTGGTCTGCATTTAGCTAAGCTGGTGTTTTTTGTCTTGTAGACTAAAGCCAAAGAAAGCTTGTGGTTAAGGCATCTTCAGGGACAGTTCTCACGAACTGCTGGGGAAGGGAGTCACCGGTGTTATGGTCTCTTGCTAAAGGAGTTGCTCATCTTTACTTCCACAAGGTTATCAAGAAAAGTGACACTTCAAAGGCTCAAAGTATGACACTGCATCTGCCTGGCTTTCTCCTGTACCTGCAGGTGATGCACAAGAGCTGTGCACTTAGTGGCTTATGCCTGAAGAGTTTGATCTACTTACGGTTTAGGTGTCTGCCATTGGGGAAGGATCAAACTCCTGCACCCTTCTTGGTTGAGTTTGCAGCTAGGAATTGTAGTGTTTGGTAGTAACAGCAGAACCAGTATGGTTATTCCCAGATGATGCTGTCTGAGGTCTATTGGTGCTGTCCGCAGTAATGGCCTTTGCAGGGACACCATGCTTCAGCAAAGTGTTACATGCTGACTCTGGGACTACAGCGTCACCATCTGAGCAGATTCACAAGCTAGTAAAGTTTACACCCCACTTGTCTACCCTGTAGCAGAGGAGTTGCACAAACTTAGAGGAAAACGTACTTTTCTGAGACTAATAAAGCTGTTAACTTTGAAACTGAGCGTAATAGTGCACAAAGTCTTTTGCAGAACTCTTGAGGTAGCTTCTCTTTGGAAAGACTGATTGATCTTGGCTATAACAAACCTACAGCTCTACCCAGCTTACTTAAGACCACTCTATTGAACACTAAATGGGGGGAACCAGTTTGGGTAACCGCTTCAGTGCCAGGTGGTCTTGCATCTCAAAATGGAAGGTAGTATATGGCAGGGTAGTAAACGTTGTCCTTTATACCAACTAATGTCCATTTTAAGGGGCAGTGAGTATTAATGCTGTAGGCTTAACTCATCTTGCTGTATATTTCTGCTCTACTTTAACATGCCCCTTGAATTTGCTGCAGTAACTAAGGCTTAATGCCTCAGCACCAATTTACTGCCAAGTAATTTTATTTATTCTTGCTCCATTCATTATTATAGCAACATGAAGCATTCTGGGAACAAGTAGACCTGCCACCCCCCCCCAAATGGGGTACTGTTTTATGTCATGCTTCTATCTGAAGCATCTTCCTCTGTATCACAATAAAAGGAATTCTCTCTTGCTTTACCAGCTCACTCGAAGACTTTCATAGTAAGTTCCATCCTTTCCCTGTTCAACTGGGAAAGTACAACGGCAGCCGGGCACTTCTCTGTTGTAGATGCATGCCTTACGTTCACCTGTAGTTACAGTAATGAGCAGTGGCAAGTCTCCAACTTGAGGAAGAACACAGTTGAGGTCCCCTCTGCAGCCATCATCTACCCTTAGTCTGCCTCAGCTTGCAGCTGCAACTATGATGTCTATCACAAAGTGTATTTCCCTCTAGGAACGTTCTTCAATATGTTTTCCTGTTTGCCTTCCCCATTCTAACAGCTGTAGTCTGTTCCTGATGGAGATGCAGTGAGGCTGACTGGGATGAGGCTGTGCACCTTGGTAATGAGTTTGAGAACTTAATCTCTGTGCCATGTCAGTATGAGGTTGTATGGCAACACATAGCAATATGAACAGTTGAGTGCTTCCTATTTATACAGATGCCCTCACGAGCATTGCTTTGAGGATTACTAGCTGTGAATAGGGTGATACTTATGCAATTATTATCAGTAAAAGCCCACAGTGAAATTTTGCACAGCCTGGAGTTGTCATCCCTGCTAAATACAGTCAAAGCAGTAGTTGCTCATGTTTGGTGAGGCGCAGAGCAGACCAGTCTGAACTGTATGGAGTGCTTCAACAGCAACTGGTCCAAACAAGCAGCTGATGAAGGCTCCAAGTGGCAGGTAGGGGCAAAGGGACACCCCTGCTTTCATCAGCTACTGCAGGGTTTTGAGGCTTTGGAGGAGCGGAGCACAGTGGGCAGCGCTACCGGACAAGCCTTCCTTTATCCTGTAGCATTCCTTGGTTCTGCAGTAGCTCTACATGTCATTCCTCTTACATAAATACATTCAATGCTTTTACTGCTCGATGCCAAAGTACAGTTCTGTATCCTGTTCCGTTTCACTGCTCTGTCACGTCCTTGACAGCATACACTGTGGATCATGGGCACTGGTTCCTAAGACTCAGCAGAAATAAGGAAAGCTACTCATGACCTATGGGATTGACTTAGATGATTATGCAAAGCAGAAAGGAACAGCCTTCGTGCTGCCAGTTCTTCAGAGCTCTGGAACTTGCCCTGTACAGCTCTTTCAGGAGGAGATTCTTTTGCATGTGTTAGCTCAGCCAGTGCTGTATTCGCTGTGTCTCACGGAAGATGTCTGATGTTTCACTTGTTTCTAGACGGCTTTACCATAGCTTCAGATTTGGCACCAGGTATGGTGACGGCTTATGCAGGAGTTGAGAATGAGTAATTTTGGGAAAGCTTCACAAAGTTAAAAGCAGTATCAAAACCAGTCAGCTAGCAGGATTCTGCTCCACAGGGCCTGTTCCGCTAGTCACTGTAAATGGAGGAAGATGTATAACATACGGAATTATGTGTATAAATTCAGGTTTGAGTTGCACGGGAAATCCTTAAACAGTTTCAGAAGATGCCTAGGAAAATGCTGTTGCATTGACAGCACATTAAAGGAAAAAACATGATTTCAGGGCACCCAGGCCTCTGTTGTCAGTGTTTAGTCCGTTTAGCTAAAGTATTTAAACTCTAGCTTGTAAAAATACACAAATGACAGATACAATGTCTTTTATTTTTACAAAAAAAGCTGGTAAAAGATGATGGAAATAAAAGTGTAATGCGCCACTAAATAAAACTACTCATCCCCCCGTAAATACTTATTAAATAATTAAGAACACCATCTACAGTACCACAAAACCATCAAAATAATTCAATTTTATCAGGGACAGGGAAAAAAATACAGTGATTATGGATGTGCCTTGACCAGTTACAGAGCTTGTTAGGATAACAATAACTACTGTCAGCAGTCCAACAGCGTGCACAGTGCCTTCAATTAATGCATTTCAGCATAATTACATTTCTAGTGGGGTCCAATTTCCCCAAAAAGGCAGAGCTAAGAATTTCAATTCTACATTCTAAACTCTGGAATTAGAGCCCATTAAAAAAAATCACAGTGGGTAGGAGATGTATATAAAAATACTGGGTGTTCCTTTCAAATCACAGGAATCATGGGACTACATTCTTTTTTTCTGTTTTTTTTTCTTCTTTTTTTTTTCTTTTTTCTTCTTTTTTACAAAATGCTATTGGTTTCAACAGAATCCAGTTTGTTTTATGCTACAGACTTTGACACTGAACTATGAGTATATTGCCTGTTTGCATGTTTTGGTAGTCAGTCTTTTTTTTTCTATATAGTCCCAATTCTTTAGGCTTAAGTTGAGTCATGAAGATGCATATACGTGCATTCAAACTCTTTGAACCCTGCAGATTACTCAGACTGCAAGTAAAGTATGTGACTACCGATAGGGAGAACCCCCCTTCCCCTCATAGCTTTATACACCTACTGCCTTAACAGTGCATTGCACAAATTTACAAGAAAAATACTGGTTTTGCACTATACAGTTTCTAGAATATATACAGAATAAAATAAGTTAACTTCTAATGAGAATTGCTGATGGGCAGCATATATCTTTAATATACATTTTAAAGTCTCTGCAGGCAGCTACTTTTTGGTTAGTTGTTATCAATATTTGTAACATAAGCACTGATCAGAGAACTGAGCAGCATTCCAATAAAGTTAACAGATATATTATTTCTTTTAGAAACACTGGGAAATCCCAGTTTAAAATATTATTAAATGTCCTAACATTTACACACTATGAGGATTAGATCTAATAAAATAAAATTTCTTCAAAAATAATCTTGCAGCTCTTTTAAGCATGCTCTGAGACCTTATTAAACAATCATCCATACCTTCAAAAAACAACTGTCACATAGCCATACATTCTAACTCACACACATCGTTTCCTTGTTACAGACAACAAAAGCAAATAAAACATTGAGAAGTCAACAGGTTTTGCAGTCGTAAGTCATTCTGCTCATGTTTGACCACACATTCTTCATGACGTTGCAAAGTGTCTCACTAGGTATTAGTTGACGATTAGATCTACTACTGCTGGAAAGCCAGGAAGCCTTGCAGGTCTTCAGCCAAAATAAACCAGCCTTGATTTTAGCCTCATCCCACCTGCGATATTGATTGAACCTTTAGAGGCGGTTACTGCAAACACCATTTATAGTTCTGTTACAACAGAAAATAATGCATATGTATGCATTACATTTAAGCCCTTTTCCTTTCATGTAGTTTTTATACATAAATTTAATAAAAAAATACTACTGTCACACAGCTACTGTGTAGAAAGAGCAGTCAAGTAAGACGTTCACTTCAATTTTCAGATTTTTACTTTTGATGAAACAATTTCTTGCTGTGAATAAACTGTGTTGGTTGTCAGGATTGCTGGAGGTTTTCTTTTTTTTTTTTTTTTTTTTCTCATGAAAGGTGCTCAATAATAGTCTGAAGCATCTTCATCATCAGTTCTTTCCTAAATGACAGCTGTTCAGAATCCAGTGCTCACAAGATTTATTCCTGGTTTGATTTTCCCTAGAAGCTGATAGGATTGCACCATGCGTAAAGACTCCCGAATTTCTAGATTAAGTTCCATCAGCTTTGAGCTGGCCTCAGACATATCCTGGTTGGAGCCTACCACTGCGAAGCTACCAGTTTGACCAAGCGTCTGATGACGGAAATATATGTGCAGCAATGTTTGAACTGGGTCATCTTCAGAACTGCCAAAGATGTCGTGGGGCCAAATAGATCTGTAAACACACAATTTGGATTTAAACATTAAAAAAAAAAAAAAGTAATTTAAATGTTTAAATATTCTTGTTCTTCAAACAGACATTTGAACAGAAGACACAGGAAAACACAAAAGAGATGTTTCTTCCATGGAGTCCTGATAGTTAAATTCTAAAGAACAAGTACTACTAAGAATTGCTTTTTTTTAAATTGCAAAATGTGTATGAACAAGCTGTAATGAAGCAACAGTACTTGTCCTTTTCAATAAGGACATCTAGCAAGAGCTGAAAAAAACCTGGAATAGTGCCTATCCCTATCTTTAAATTAAAAAGGCCCATTAGCAAACCCAGGTCTGAAAGCAATCCTTAAGCACTTACCTGAAAGCCTTGACCTGTGCTACAGCTGACACAAACTCCTTGTTTCTCAGGGTTTCAATGAGAGAGTGAATCGCCGTCTCTGTGCTAGCTTGGGAAGCCTCTGCAATTTCAATTTCTTCGATACCACTGTCAGACGCAGCCTCAGCCTCTTTCAAACAGGCCTCCAAAAGAGCAAGTTCTTCAGACATGTTTAGGACCTAAAACAAATACAAGAGTTACCTTTTCTAGTTTAAATGTATTTTCAGCCAAATTAACATTCAGCAGATCAAACTTACACCTTTCCTCCTCTTTGCAATCATAAATGATAGGCAGAAGTAGTACATCCAAATATTTGCTGCAGTTGCTTAAGTACACACAGTTAATTTAATGGCCCAAGGGTGCACGTCAGGTATTTGGGCTTTCCCCTGATGAAGTTTCCATCTCAGTCAGTTCTATTAAAAACTGTTTCAAAAAAATATTTTTTTTCTCCCCACATCGCTTAGTAACAAATAAACTGACAAGAAGAATTAAACACTTTGGAAAAATACATGCAAAATCGTATTATTACAAGGACAACTTAAATGTGAAGAAAAAAATCTGGAAAACTGGTAACCCAGCAGAATAACTGTCATGCAGCTGGTGTCTAGAATATGGCTTTAGCTCCAATGTATAAGACAAGGCCATTGCTCAGAATATGATTCTACATCTGACTAAATCAGGCAAGAAGTGGGACTGGTGTGATGCTGACCTTTCATAACATTCTCCAGACAAAAATGAACTCACTCACTTGCAGCCTCTAGAAAAATCTGGAAATCTAAGTGAGGAACATGCATCGTTTTTTCCTTAACTACTCAAAATCCAAAGACCCACCCTGCTTTTTCATTTTCCTCCCTACTGTATCAAGCAAGACCAGCCCTATTTTTTTCCTGCTACCTCTGTTTATTGCATTACAGACCCAGGAGAGAACTTTCAGAAGACATTATTAATAGTGTAACACATTCAGATTAATTCAATTATTATCACATATGTACCACAAGCGCACAGCTGAAGGATACATTTTACTTCTAAAGTTAGTATAACTAAAAATCAGGCACAAGATGTCTAGAATGCATTACTAACTGCACTTATGATGGGGACTAAGGTGGCAGAGTAATGAGGGGTGGCTGAAGTGACACGGTTACATAAATCAGCAAGTGACAGTGTTCGCAATAGGGAACACTGGGGTGATGGAAAGGGGCTTCATCACAGAACTCCGTTGATTGGAGCCGATTGGCCTTGATTGTAGCTTGATGAGAATACACCAGGAGCGCTACTGAAATATTTAAAATCCTCATCACTGGACTCCCTGCATTCCCGTCTATTTAAGAGCTTTCAAGCTGTACAAAAATCAACACAGATAATTGAACATCTCAGAAAACTCTTGCGAGCTCTACTTAAATCTTTTATTAATTGGCGATAAAACAGCTGGTACCCTCCTTCAGTTTCTGAAAAGATGTCCCACTGATGAAAATGTTATCAAAATGTATGTGAAATGGTTTGGTTTTAAAATGTCAACAATTAGCAGCTAAATGGCATGGTTTTCATTACCTCTGCTTCTTTTTTGATTGTTTTTACTTGGCTGATGAGTTTGCAATAGGCTTGGAACAGAAGCAGCAACTGGAAATGCAACTTGTATAGCCTCCGACACAACTCCAGCTCCTGCAAATGTAAACAACATTATTATATTCAGGAAGTGCAGAACATCTACTGTCCAATACAAGAGACAATAAATGACAACTTCTTCAGTACAGAATGCGAAAAATTAAAAGTAGTTATTTGGTTACTGAAGAAAATGCCAAAAAGATTTAGAAGCTAATGTAGCAGGAAGCTAATGAAAAGCAGATGAAAGCCTCATTCAGTTCTAGATTTACAGGTAGCCTCTCTCACATAGGTTTAAAGCTTACTTTATAATAAGAAGTTACGTTTCCAAGAAAGGGGGTGGGGTGGAGTGGGATGTGAAGGGATTCAAAAGGCATTTCGTAATGTCACAATCCAAGACAGAGTTTCATAGATCACTTACTTCTACTGTTGATATTTTACTGTTTTAAATTCAAGATCTAATACTCAAAAGAAGCAGTTGTGGTCTGTAAGTATGGAATCTTTCATAACCATTAAATTAATTAATATAAATATGTAAGCACAGTATATAACCTGGCCCTCAGCTTACAACTGCCTGATGGAGTAAGAGAATAATAATTCCATTCTTGGAGGCAAGAATAATGTTTTCTTTATAAAAGGCAGCTCTGATTCTATTTTAGAAAATACCACGTGATATATTCTTAAGGAAATGAAACAGCAGCATTAACTTATGCACTCTCTTGCTTCCATTTTTATGTGTCTAAAACACTAGTCAAAGTGCAGACAGTGTTAATACTGCTTTACATACAGACATAAAAGCTAGTGCTAATGGAATAATCTTCTATAACGTTCTACTAACTACAGGATCCTGTTATCTACAAAGGACCAACAGTTGAATGGGTTAGATGATGCAAAATTGAAGCACACAGCATTTTTGTAATAGTCTATGACAAGACACCACTATGTCACAAATGGACGAGACAGATGGAGACCAGTTTGGTGGCTGGCATGGTTAAGTATTCGATAAATCAAGAACCGTCACTTACTGCTAGAATTTCCATTTGCTAAGCAAGAAGATGAGCAGGTCACAAAAATACAAAGAAAGAAAAAAAGATCAAGAATTAGTGTAGGAAATAATTTTAATTAGGGTAAAAGATGTCCCAGGTAAAATGGAGGAAGAAATACAAGTAACATGCTCCAAATATACCCTGAATGGAAAAAATTAAGACTGACTTTAAAGTGAAATTACTTGCTGCTATAACTAACGACAGATAGCATTGGCTTTGTTGTCCCACAACATGAGTAACATACTTCCCCTACAACCCTCTCTGCCCTTTATACATTGTGTAGTCCTAAAGGTATGCAAATTTAAGGAAATCAAGACTGAGGACAGTTAGGTCTGACCATCTGTACAATGCTTCTTACTTGTTCTGTACCACTACAGTTTAAGCACAAACAATGCCTTTTAAAATTTGAGATGTAATGTTAGTTTGGATTCTGAATCAGTTTAGAAAAGTCTCGATTTTGCTAAACTCAATTCTCAACACCTCATTGTGAGATTTCTGTAATTTAATTGCACTTGGTTTTTACAAGTTATTTCAGAAAAATGTTTGGGAAAGAGGGATAGGGAGAGAAATCGTTAGAAAATACATTTGTCAGATTAGGGACAGGAACTTGACTTCTGTGCTTTGTACAGTGCTGAGCATATTGATGGCATTTAAGCAAGTTCAACGGTCATAGTAAACATATGAAGATGCAACCAATGTCTGATTCCAACAGGCAGAAACAGCTGAGCTTTACCAAGCACATAGTTATACACAATGTGTATAAGAAATTATACACTATGTGCTTAACAGACTATAAGCACTGCCTGTGGTTTTTTTTCCTATACTCTGTGCTATCATATACATAGCACAATTATTTTATAAGCAAAAATTTCTGATGCACAGAACACTATGAAGAGGCATGATCTTGAACAGCTAAAGTTGTTAAGAATTCTATGACTCACTTTAACGAAGCACAGACAACCAGACTTTGAGGAATGGCAGGGTCGATTATTTAATATTTTTAGTCATCAAGTTCCTGTGTTCTTTAAGCCAAGTCTCATTATTATGGTAAACCATAAATAATCCCTCTCCCCAAAATCATACCTTGATAGCTATTTTAAAAATTCAAGAGAGGTTTTCCTTTAAAAATGGCTTTGTACTGCTTCAGTGTCTTTCACAGACTGGCTCATTTGAGAAATAATCTGTTTTTTCTACCTGCCAGTCCTGTACGAGCAGTCTAGCCAGAGTCCAGATGCACTTTTTCAGGCTTGCGTATAAGTACTAATAGCAAAAATCCAGTAATTAGGTTTCCTTGCAAGTCTGCTGGCAATGCATGAGCCACAACAGAATTCATCTCACTATTCCTTAGCTGTATTGACCACAGTGCTAAAAATTAGTAAGAAAATTGTCTTTGTGTTAGTGAATGAAAAATATCTGTTGAATGAAGCAGCTCTGTTTTCCTGAGCAGGACAAACACTTACATATTTTTAGCCTTAACAGGTTGACTGGATAGACTTATCAGCCCCACTCTCCATTTACAAGGACCTTTGAAATAATGATGTTACACTTGGTAACTTCTGAATCTCCTTCAAGTCACTATAAGCTTCTGTGAATAAATTTAGAACTTATGTAAATTATGTCTATTTTATGAAGCAGGATAACAGGACTTTGCCTTCTCTATGGATACTGTATATTAAAATTATTTTAACTGAACCTGCAAGTGTAAGGAGCACCTAAAGAAAAGATTGCCAAGCGTGCCTTGCAGGCTAGGAGTGAAAACCAAAATCGAAACAGGTCCCCAGAAATAATCAATGTGAATGGTCACATAACTCCTTTTCAGAGGCTATCTTCAAACCCTGCAAAAACGGGAAAGAACGGACAAAACTGCCTCACTCGGAATCCTGTATTCTCTCTGCACGAGTGAAAGGAAAGCCTGCATGTGGCTTTTCCTCCATTTCATAGTTTCCCTAGCTATACAGTGGGAACAGTACCATTTACCTTCATGGTAAGAACAGTTATGTTCTAACAGTTAAATGTCAGAACAGCTTCTTGGTGTATATAAACAACATTCTAAATAGGGACTGAAATACATAAATGCCGCTTTTTTAATTAATATATAGAACATTTACTGTATTGTAATAGTAAAAGTTGTTACATATTTCTAAACATGTACCAGTCAGTATACCAACATGTAAATCAAGTGTAGAATACACTAAATGTTGTGTTCACAGGCAAAGCAAATATCCTTGCAAATGGAAGCAAATTATTTTGCTTTATTACCTATGCTTATCCACATGAAAAAAAAAATTAAATATGCAACTTCAATGCAATATACAAATTCAACAGTATATTATCACACGTTTCACTATTCTAAAAATTCAGGGGCGTTTTGTGATTGAATTAAAAAAATATACATATATATAAAAAAGAGCAAATGAAAACTGTATAAAAGAAGAAATAGTCCATGCACATAGTAAACATTTCTGTTGCTGAACACTACATTTTCAGCAGCAGAAACATGACCAAGTGCATCAATGAACAGAGTTCAACTGAATAAAATCTGACTGAATAAAATTCTTCCTTTTTCAGCTTGGATTTTAGATTTTTGTCAAAATGTCATTGTGAAAAGGTAAGTGCATCTGCTACCTGCAATTTTTCTTTCTTACATTTTTCACTGTTTTTCTTACAGGACTCTAGATGGCAGATTCCTTGTACCTACTAATGATAGGTTTTGGATTTGTTTTTTTATCTACAGTGTCAATATTATGCAGCTATTGCTTTTTAAAAAAAAGTCCTGGTCTACTTGGGGAGAAGCTATCACTTACTATAGGAATTAGTAATATTAAACATGGATGACTGCCATGCAAATACATACAAAATATTGAACTAATATTAACAGGTTACTTCACCTATTGTTGTTAGACGATATTTTGACAGACATGTTTAATGATATTTTTTCCATACTGCTACTTTACTCCCTGTTCCTTCCCACACAAGTAACGGCTCCAAAAAGGTCATATGTGTTTAAATAGTACTAATTATGTTAAATTCAGTAGAGGTTTTTGGCTAGACGGTGTATCTGAGCATATAAGCAGAATGCTAATCTTTTTTCTTGTAGAAACAGCTACAGAAAAGCAGACTTGCTGGTACACAGATGGTATCTAGTCTGCTTATCTACTCAGTGTTATTAAGTCTAGAACCCAAGACAGGTTGCCAACTTTTATTAAAAAGAGCCCTTTTTATTAGACCACTAGTTCATAAGAATCTGAGTTTCCAAAAGATAGGATGATAACTGAAATGAAAAGCTTTTCATACATTTTTAATCTCTGCAAATATTGGACTTTTTGTGCAACAGATACAAAGATGATTTTTAATGTCATATCCAGAGACTCACAAATGACGTATACCTACCTGGGCATCTGTGTTAGTGCCATGAATACCATCATCAGTACCAAATGTCCTTTTGCAATCTTCTAGCCACTGCAAAATAAATATAAACAAGATTAAACATCTTCTGAAACAGAGCAAACTGAAGACATTGCTAAAACTGCATAAGACACTTCATTAAGTCTTGCACATTCTCGGATTACGTAAGAAATTGTGATGTGAAATCAAACGTTTACCAATGTTGTTTCCGCTAATGATTTCCACTCCAATATATCACTTTGTAGTTTTTATTGTGTCCCTTCCGTTGTAAATTTCCTGTAGCCTTCATTATCCCAGATGGGTGTAGTACACTTTAGCATAAATACTAACCTGTGATTGAATTTGTGTACTGTTACAGTGAGATGTGTGGGAGGATGGAGGCAGAAAAATCCCTTTCATTAAATGAGATCATATTTTCTCTTTCCTCACTGCACAAGGTTTACACCAACGTGATCTCTCAGTACTTAAAAAAACAGCACTAATTCAAATTAGAGAGTAAGAGTAAGCATGCTGTATTTCTTGGGACTACTTAAGGAACAGAAGGAAATGGAACCCTCCAATGTAACTAGATGCGAATGCAGGTTTACTGGATGGAAAGAAAAAAAAAATTCTTCAATGGGAGTTTAGCATCACCTCCAGTTCATACAAGCCAGGGAGGTGAAGTATTCTCCCGTTACACAACAGAAACATGCAGATTCCACTCTCTTTCATGAATACAGGGCTGTATTTAACCCCAGTTCCTACAGCAGACAAGAAGTTTACTAATTTCAGTGGGTAATCTCTTCTTCTAGCTTTAACCAACAATGCAAATTTAAAAGTGTTAATATAAAGCACGTGGAGAATCAAATATGCTCTTACTGGACAACACGACCTAATCATCTCATCGACACAGTGCCCAGAATATTTTTCTGTACAGCGCAAACAACTGCAAGCATGAGGTAATTCGGGTATTACTGAAATGGGAACGCGTCACGTTGAGATAAAGTGCAGATTATCTTCTGAAATGAAGAACAGGCTCTATGCATCCAGGGAAGAATAATTTAGCATACTGTGTGCTTGGTATCTTGAGTCTCACAGGAAATCTTAGTGACCTTTTTCTAACCTTTGTCTGATGCAAGAAAAAGAAAAATGTGATTTCCCATCTGCTCAATTTAATAAAGGTTACTTAGTGAATTAACTAGGCCTCTGTGCTTATCAAGAGGAGAAATGGAATTCTCTAAACACCGCGGTGTCAGTTTCAATTAGTGACATAGATACCAACGTACACAGCAAATCTCATTTTTCTTTTTATCTGACAGCATCCATCAGTAACAATGGAATAGGTTTGCACTGGAACAAACAGCATCAGCAATTGGGAAGCTCGTGTTTATTTTCACACGCTGCCCTTTTAAGATCTTTTTAAAATCTTAAAACCAGCCTGAATAAAGGGTGTGCCTAGAATGTCATGATATATATATAAAACTTTATATTTTCTGTAACATTTACCTGATTCAGTATCTTTGTCCCTACTACACACATGAAGTCAAAGCAGTTTCCTTGCAAGGAAACAGAACAGTAACTCCAAAAATGGGACAAAATTAATTTGCTAAAATTTTTTTACAGAATACATGTTCAGTGTAGTAGAAAGACCTGAATTTTCTCTTTGGGAACAGCAGTAGATTTTGTGACCAAATAATCTTCTTTATAGGTTTGCTTTACATTGATTTATGTTTTCCCCATATATCTCCTACAAAGTTTCAAGCAACTGCAGCCCAAGCCTCTTACTTTTTAAGTTTGATTCATGTGAATGCCACTACAACACACAGCACTGATAGTGACAAACATCATCTATTAGGGTAAACTTTAAACAACAATTTTTTCATTAAAGAAGTTAATATATAGAATTTTCCAGTGGGTGATTCTAGAGCATACCAGATTAACTTGCAAATTATATTTACTTAAATATCTGTTAATTTATATTTACTTTATTATACAATAGCCCAACCAATTTAGTTTGATCATTTTTCTGCATGTTTCTATGAAAAAAGCAACAATCTGTAATAAGCTCATTATGTGTTTTGCCTTAATACTTTCAGATTGAACAAGATACATAGCACAATTGCCTGCAACAACAGAAATTCAGATTTGACTTGAGGAAGGTCTCTTTCAATCATTCCCTATACTCTGTTTAATAGGACAGAGTAAGAAAACCAATAAAACATATCTGAGAAGTAGCTTTGGAAGATTCTTGCTCTACATATACTATATAATACACACCAAAAAAAAAATTGAAGACCAACAGCTGAAGAAATGCTTTTAAAAAAGTTTTAGAAAAATAAATTAACTGAGATAATTAGTCACTACTTCTAAATTAACATGCTAAATAAATACTTAAATAATGCACTAAATTAGCTAAATGACATGCTATCAAGAGTCAGAAATGATTGGTCAAAGCTATAAATTTCTTCCTCCTCAGCAGTGCTTCTATTTATAAATGACTAAATAAAAATAAAACCCTGGCAAAATGCTCTTACAGTTATTTCAGAACAATTCGTTTCATCCTGTGAACCTTTCTCCTGCTCCAGTCACTCACAAATCCCATGGCAGAAGACAGGCTGACCACAGAAACATGTTACTGGACACCCTTTTGACAGCCGCGCTACAGAAAAACAACTCTCTTTCACTATGATATAATGACAGAGGCCATCAAACTGATATCCATATTCCTTTATCAAGTAAAATAAAATACAAACAAGCTCTTAATATTCAGCATGGATTTATATCAGTATGACAAGTGGCAGTGCAAAGTTAGCTAAGAATACATTAAGTGAATTCACGGCCGCCTGAAAGGGACACAACTTTAACTCATCGTACTTTGACAAATCAACCAAACACCACCGTTTGTTAGTGCTATGATAAACTGTAGGATAAATAAGGAGTTTATACAGGGAGAATTCCTCAATGTTTGGATAGTCACCATTCTAAGTACACACACACACGAGTTCCTCTCTAACCTGCCTCAAACCCTCCTGTCTGACCCTGGGGCAAATCAGTTAGCCTCTCTGTGCCGCACTGGTGCTCTCTAAAATGAGGAAAACACATTGTTTTCTCATAGGAGTGATGACAGCATTACACGCTGGAGATTGTCAGACATTAAATATTACATTGAGTAAGGTAATCTTAGTCGTTAGATGAGCACTTTGTTTCTGATTAAGCCTAAATGGCAAAACATAGCTCATTATATATTAGACCTCATGAGTTAGTTTACAAATTGTTATTACCACAGAGCAGGGCAAAAAATGCAGCAACTCTTTTACAGAAAGGCTGGCTCGGATCCCAGAAAGTTTATCTACATTAACAGTGCTGTGTGGCATACTTCAGCATTGGTTTTGAGGAAACTGCATTTCTTTTCGAGACCCTTTCCACAAAAAAGTGGATGTCTATTCTATTCAACAGATGAGCTGTCAGCAATCTTTGCAAGGCAGAGGCCATCATTTCCTAATAAACAGCACCATCAGGAAACATGGAGCCACTTGTGCTGCAAAATACAGCCCTGCCAAGATGCCATGGCCTGAATTCTGGTATTGTTTCGCATCACTCAAACTTGCCTATACAGCCATTGCCATGGCCTCACAGGCTGCCGAGACCAGTAAAGATTTCTTTCAAACGCATGTTTGATTTTCCTAGGAATCACCTTCTCTCTATAGCAAAAGCCCCATACATACTCTTTCTCCCCTCAAAACTGGTTGTAGATCCACATTTTCTTTGGCTCTTGAAATAGAAATCTTATCTGTTTCAGTTTTCTGAAGTTAGTATCTCCCTTCCTAAACTTCACACAAAGGTTCACAAAACCAAATATACACACCCTTGCTACAGAAATTCTCAACTTTTAAACTTTGTATTTCTTTGCAAAAAGGATATAACCACTAATAAATACCTTGAAAACTATACTGTATTATTCTAAATAAAGTGCCATGAATGCCAGCCTCAATGGGATCCAGTTGCCGGATGACAGACCTACATTTATGTATCTATGCATGACACAGCTGTTTAAGCCCCCATTACAGTCAGTGGAGATCAAGTCAGCAAAAAGAAGTCTGAAGACCTCTTCAGCTGAGCAACAAGTTGGTATCTATATTAGGATAAATTGCATTGCTTGATTGATTTCTTTTATTGACTTGATCCTTGAATACTATGGGTATTACAGCACTTAATTCACATATAGTTAGTTATCTGTAAATGTTTTAATCTGGAGGCGAATCCCACCCTTCTAAGTCTAATAAAATAAGCCAGAACGTTAATAAGGAAAAAATTACCATGGTTTATTGATATTAATGTTAAAAATATTTGAATATTATTAAATACATGTTAAAAATATTCAAATACTAGTTAATATTTGAATATTTTAAAAAGAATTTTAAAATTAGGAAGGAATGCACTTTTCCCAATGCTAGTGCATTTGCGCAACGTTATAGATTCAAAGTCTATTTCAGAAAAATACGTGCAACAAAATGAATTACACATACGAAAAAAACCAGGTTCAGATTACACACATAGAATAGTTAAGAAAAGGAAACAGGATTTTATTTCAGGAATTTTTTCCCACAGTTTACTTTTAGATACCCGTGTTGAGAGATAAAGACCTGCGACATTTTCTTGATGAGTAGGTTCTAATATTTTTTGGTTTGAAATATAAGAGACTCACCTGTTCTGCTGCCTCTCTTTTGACATTATAGGTATCCAAATGTTCTTGGAGCTCTAGAACACTGAACTTCAATGTTTCTAGCAGGCCACAAGACATTAGCTGAAAGATAAAAGCAATCACCTCTATAGTCATATAACATCTGACTGTAATCCACATAGTCTAATATCTAAACTATATAATATGAAATTTCAAGTCCACATTTGGAAAAACAATGAAATTAGAATTAGTTGGGTACAGATCATTCGTGACACCTTTGAGTTAGTAAACTAACACATGTAGCTGTATCAGTTAAATCAATGAACATTTTTGATTCCAAAATAAGAAGGGCAGTACCTAGTTACCATCTGAAAGAGAGATTTCAAAGGGATTTTTAGATCTTTCAAAAAGATGAATGATATTTGATATTCACACAGCTAGTGTACATAGAATAGCCTGCAGCAGGGAAAAAGGTACTGCTGGATTCCTCCTGTAGTAACCTAAGGAGTGTCCAGTGAGGGTTACTTGCCCTTCTAAATATCCAAACTATACCACCAGCAAAGGCTTCAGTTTGTAGGAACCAGGAACTATCAAAGCAGCAACTGTTGGGTATTTGAAGGACTTTCTACCATTAATGACTTTGCCTTTTTCAACACAGTTTCAAAATCTGTTTTTTCCTCAGGGGCCGCTACCTCAGCTTTGCTCCACACCATTTCTCCCTGTAGTTTTATTTCCACTTGGGTTTTTCTATTAATCCTTCTCCTGTCACTTCCTGTAATAATCATGCCTCTAACATGGGATGACCCATCCCTCGCACACATTAAGAGCGCTGTATTCTCCAATCCCTGTTACCTGGTACCTCTTGGTCAGCTCCAAAGTGCAAGCACAAGCCTGTGATCACAAAATTGTGGCACGGCGAGTCACAGGGTTGCTCCCATGTTTTTCCAAGTGCATCAAGATTATTACTCTACCACCATATTAAGACACTGCTACTCCCAACCTCTATGTCCACATCAGCCAAGAAGCAAGTTTTGGCTCTGTGGCACGATGCCACTCTGCACTCAATGTGTGCAATAACATCAAAGTACAAAGAAGTCCCTGAGCATCTTGTATCAGCAGTAGACAATGAGCTGCTCCCAAGTCACTCATGAACCTGTGATGTGATGTAAGGGGGCATCTTTCTGCTGAAAACTACTTTCTGAATGAATCAAAGGCCAAATCTGAAGCAAATGCCAATCCTGTATGCCTGAGCAGACATCACAAAACCAAAGATTCGTGCATGAATGTTACTTTGGATTAGCGATTCTTTCTTAGTGAGACGTAATCTGACAAACAAGTAGGTTCATTTCAATTAAATTATTTGGAGAGGAAAGATTTATCTACACAGTATTTGCCAATGTAACAACACTAATGCCTGTATGTGCATACATATGCATGTACACATACATGTAAGTCTGTATACTTGTGTGCATATATATTATATTTATTATTCCTTTTTTATACTTGCTTTTATGTATTTATTAATTTATTTTTCAAAACACACATGCTGTTCCAGCTAGACACTAGTGTAACTCCTCTTGTGGTTTCTTATCCCAAACAAATTTCTTCTTTCGGTTAATTCCTACTGCTTTTAAAGTGGCATAAGTTAAGCAAAAAACATTACACATGGTTGCCCTGAAATGCACTATCTGTACTGTGCTTTTTTAGTCCCCATATTCTAAAGTGGGAGCGTAAGAGCAGAGCTGCCCCTTAGCACCAAGGGAAAAAAACAGGTCAGGAGAAGAGTCTCACACTGGGTCAAGGCCAAAGGTCCATCTCTCTCAGCCCTCCATCTGACAATGTCTAAAAGCAGTTGCTTAAGGAAGGGCAAAACAGGGCAAGCGTGTGGTGATGCGCTTGCTCCAGAATGCTTTCTTAGCCTCTGTCAATGTGTTGTTCTGCATGTTCAAAAATCTATCCAGGGCTATTTCTTTCATGAATCTCGTTACTTGCTTTTTGAAAACATGAACAGACACTAAAAAAGGACAAGGTTTCACAGTTACATCTATGGACAGATTTCTCTCCTAAAGCGCTGAAAAATCCTAGCCTGCATACTCATATCTTATAAGGAAGCAGTTCCACATATTTCATAATCCTTGTGATCTTTCTTGGAACCTTTTCCAGTTCAACTGTATTTTCTCTGAGAGCAGGGGACCAAACTGTCCCCAAAATTCAGGAGGTAGGTGTGGCGATTGAACCACACTTAACCCTTCTTTTGCCTCAGTCCCCACGGGTAGGTATATTGGGGATATGTATATTAGCTCAGTGATGTTTTCTGTTTTGCTGTCTCTTTCTCATAATTGTTCCACATAGCTTTTTTTGACTGCTGCTGAACATTGAGCCGAATTCTCGTGTTATTATTTATTATAACCCAAGATTTCAACTTGCATAACAACAAACAATTCAAAGCCTTCATTGTATATTTGTAGCTAGAATGTTTTTCTCATGCATCATTGAATATATACATAAACAATACAATTTAAAAGGCAAAGTTGCTGCTAGATAAGTAGTCTTCCTTTTTCTTCTCTGTGCAAAGAATATAGAATAAATATGAACAAGCAGGGAAGGTAAAGAATAGCAAGGGAATTTAAGGGATATCCAGATCAGTAAGTTTCCTCTCTGTTCATTGTTACAGATGGAGTTTGTTTTTGGAGAAAATGCACTTCTCACTTGTGTTTTCAAATGTTTATGATACGTAGTGGTCACCTAACATTTTAATTCCTTTCTGATTTCAATTGTAATTTTTTTTTACATCCCCAAATTATTCAGATGTTTCAATTAGTGATGTTAGAGAGCAACCTTTTAAAAGGCAAAAATATAATTAACACATTTTATTCAAACCTTTTAAAACCTTCCTGAGCATTGCTATTTTCAAAATGTTAAAACATCATTTTGTATGTTACATAAAAATGTTTAAGCAGACATATATCAACATGTGAATTTATGAGATTTTTACCGTTTCCGCATCCACAAAGACTGTCGGACATTCTGAACATAACATCATCACTTCCAGAGAACTTCTAAATTTTGTTCCAATGCGCTGTAGACTTTCGCCAAGAAAGCTGACCGAATCATTTGTTATAGATACAAACTTTCTTTGAATGGTCTAGAAATCAAATCAGAAAAACATTTATTTTACATTGTATTTTACTACCCCTCCTCTGGCTTTTTAGATTAAGAATTTCAGGGCAAATTTCCATCATGACAGCATATATTTTTGTCATTAAATTACAAACTAATACATAATTTGCTCTGCATATTTACGTAAAACTAGTTCCAGAAAATGCAATCATTCAATAAATAAAACCAGCTTGTATCTATAAAGACAATTACTCCCTTCACATCTAGGCCTTTAGCATCAGTATACCTGCATGACTATTTGTCTTTATGCAGTACAGACAGCAGTTTGATTCATTTTCAAGTGTCTGTGTTGCAGAAAGTTACACACAGATTTATGGGTCAGAACATGACCTGTGTAGCACAATCTGTGTCCAAAACTGCCACCTACCTTCTTCAAAAATCAGTCCTATGTATGTCATGTTTGATTATCATAAAATACCAGGTTGGAAGGGACCTCAAGGATCGTCTACTCCAACCTTTATGTAGACTGTTGGCTTGGCCTAATACAACACTGCGCTTTGCTATACATCATTTCATAAATCCTAGAAAGTTATATGTAGAATAAAACTATACAAAGATGATATTTACAGCTGCAAAGTTAAACGCAGTGTAGGAGCCAGCAGGCAAAATGGAATGGTCCAGTCAAATAAGACCTCCAGGGTCTCCTTTAATCATTTTAATCCTCCTCTGTATGCAGTAACAATTCCTCAGGAATGCTGCTTTGCCCAGACTCGAGCCCTGGATCATTTTTCCCAGAGTATCCACCTTTCCAGCTGACTGAGGGTTATCCTGTCAAGCCACAGAAAGTTTCACCTTTCTTTCTAGCTCCTTCTTTAATGAAGACAAGAGAAAATGAACTCCTGTTTTACCACTTTCAGGAAATGAATGAATGTATGAAAAGCCAACTGCAGCTAAGTTTTGGTATAACACACAGAAACTAAACACCTGATGTCTAGATGAAGCAAAAAGACAAAAATCTAAAACCTTTAACAGGAATTCCACAGCACTGTGGCAAAATACTTAGTTCCACTAAAAATGGAAAATGGGTATAGATGCACAAACAAATTATTCCATGGATAAGGTAGAGAATGAATTCTTCACATGTAAGTTACATCATGGTACTAACCCTAAACCCACCCATACATATGGGATAAAATGTGTGGTAGCGTGGTAAAACAAAGCGGGGCTTTCACTGAGAAATTTATTAAGATATATCAAACAGCAGGCAAAATTAATATTGGAGACATAAGAAAGGGTTGGAGTCATAAGGTCTTGGTTTGTAGTACTGAATCTGATCTTAGATCACTTGGCACATTGCCTGTAAATAAAATGGATTAATTGTGCCTTTCCCATGTCATGAGAAGTTGCAAAGACTAATGTAAGTCCAGGTGGTACCACTCTGAAAATGTAAAAAACCCATTCCCCTACATATAGGGAGGAGGGAGCATTTTGTGTTGGATGCCAGATCTATGAGATAAATATAGTTAAAGAGAGGCATTTGAAACTTCCAGCTTTAGTGGATCTCCTGGTGTTTCAATTACTTGTCTGCAGAAAAAAAAACTTTTCTCACAAGACAGATGCAAGCTAAATTCATTAATGTTTGTCATGCTGTGATCCCATAATAATGAATCCCACAGAAAACCCAGGAGGAAGTCATTAGTTCTGTAATCAGCACAGAATCTGGGTGATGTTCAGAAAATAATAGAAGGGACACAACCTGAACTAAGAGCTGAACACTGAACTGGTATTTTTTGAGCTTTTTTACCCCTCCCGTAAGTAGAATCACTCCTGACAACGAATACAGCAGATATCCCATGGAAAAATAGCGTATGACCATATAACATTCTTTTAGCAATGTCTTTTTTTTTGTCTGCTTTTGATTTGCTTTCTAAGCTTCCTTGCTACCATAATCCTGTGGCTTTCAAAGTTATGCAGGGGAAGAATAGTTTTGAAAGCAGGAGCAAAGGGTTTCAGACAAACAACCACGCGCTGGCAATTCACTGACCTGAAACAGTCTTGAGAAGACGTGAAATGTATAGACAGCACAAGATCCATCTGTATCTGACAGCATTTGATTGACGTGGCAGCGCCAGGCTTGCTCTTCATCATCATACGCCACTGGTTGGAAAGCTGCCAATATGGCAGAAAGAAATGGTGAAGGAGGTGGGGAAGTTTGTACTTCTGGGAAACCATCCTGTTCTTCTTCATCTTGGCTATGAATAACAAACAACAGAAATTAAGTCTTCAGTAAATATTTTAGGGGAATAAACCCTTCATTTTTCTAAGAAGAAAAAAAATAAGAATTTGGAATTCAGAATAGTGTTTTGTAAAATTAATTATCAGTCAAATAAGGTAACTATGAACCAGGAAAAGAGTATAGAATCAAAAACTTTTGCTACTGCAATATAAAAAAAAATGCTTACCTCTCAAATACCCCTGAAGTTTATTAAAACATGTTATTTCTACACATATCTACAAAGGGATATCTGTAGGTCATATATAGCTATATATACAGCAATATATATATACACCACTCAAAGGGGTATTTTTTTCTTGCCCCCAATAACTCAATTAAAATTCAGTTCCTCAATTTTTTATTCATCTAAACATACGGCCCACCAATACCTGTAACAAATTCTAGCTTTCCTTAAGAGAAACACAAGAGCTTATTTAGCAGTGTAATACTATTTTATAACTGTCTTAAGTAACATCATAAGTGAATGGAGACAGATTGGAACACTTTAATTTTTATGGGCAATCAATTTAACGGGCCTTTGTTCAAAGAGCATTCTGCAGCCATGCTTTCCATTAGGCACCAAACCTCCAATAAAAATCTCAAACCATAAATTAATCAATGCTACTACTTACAGTCATTAACTTAATTGTTAAAATTTTCTGTATTACAAGGAATGATACATTTTGACAGTTCTTCTTGTATAATTGTACTTACACAGAAAAAATACGTGTGGGAGTATTCCAAGTACAGATAGTTTATTAAAATATTTTTTTTAACATGTACCATTTTTCTCTATAACAACCACCTCGTTCACAGTGGCACCAAGCGTCTTAAACAAGAATTAAACATGCCTTAAACAAGACGTGTGGGTGCTGTTTTTAGGTACATTCATTTTAGTAGCACAAAGCTCAAAAGCTAAGATGCAATCCTTTTGAATAATATCTGTAAGCACAGCTTCAAAAAGCCTTTCAGATATTTTCTAACTAGTTATCAACCCTATAAATCATAGTATGGTTTAGGTTGGAAGGGACCTTAAAGATCATCGAGTTCCAACCCCCCTGCCATGGGCAGGGACACCTCCCACTACACCAGGTTGCTCAAAGCTCCATCCAGCCTGGCCTTGAACACCTCCAGGGATGGAGCTTCCACAGCTTCTCTGGGCAACCTGTGCCAGTGCCTCACCACCCTCACAGTAAAGAATTTCTTCCTAATATCTATTCTAAATCTACCCTCTTCCGGTTTGAAGCCATTACCCCTCGTCCTATCGCTACATGGCCTTGTAAAAAGTCCCTCTCCAGCTTTCTTGTAAGCCCCTTTCAGATCCTGGAAGGCTGTGATAAGGTCTGCCCAGAGCCTTCTCGTCTCCAGGCTGAACAACCCCAGCTCGCCCAGCCTGTCCTCATAGGAGAGGTGCTCCAGCCCTCTGATCATCTTCGTGGCCCTCCTCTGGACCCACTCCAACAGGTCCATGTCTTTCTTATGTTGGGGGCCCAAGAGCTGGATGCAATACTGCAGGTGGGGTCTCACCAGAGTGGAGTAGAGGGGCAGAATCACCTCCCTCGTCCTGCTGGCCACGCTGCTTTTGATGCAGCCCAGGATGTGGTTGGCTTTCTGGGCTGCGAGCACACACTGCCGGCTCATGTTGAGCTTCTCATCCACCAACACCCCCAAGCCCTTCTCCTCAGGGCTATTATCAGTGAATTCTCCGCCCACCCTGTCTTTGTGCTTGGGATTGCCCCAACCCAGGTGCAGAACCTCACACTTGGCTGTGTTGAACATCATGAGGTTGGCATGGGCCCAACTCTCCAGCCTGTCCAGGTCCCTCTGGATGGATCCCTTCCCTCCAACATGTTGACCGCACTACACAGCTTGGTGTCACTGGCAAACTTACTGAAGGTGCACTCAATCCCACTGTCCGTGTCGCCGACAAAGATGTTAAATAGCACTGGTCCCAGTATCAACCCCTGAGGAACACCACTTGTCACTGCTCACCACTTGGACATGGAGCCGTTGACCGCAACCCTTCGAGTGCAACTCTCCAGCCAGTTCCTTATCCACCGTGTGGTCCATCCATCAAATCTGTGTCTCTCCAAATTAGAGACCAGGATGTTGTGTGGGATAGTATCAAACGCTTTATATAAGTCCAGGTAGATGACATCTGTTGCTCTTCTGCCAATGCTGTTACCCCATTGTAGAAAGACATTAAATTTGTCAGGCATGATCTGCCCTTGGTGAAGCCATGTTGGCTGTTACCAATCACCTCCTTATTTTTCATGTGCCTTATCAGAGTTTCCAGGAGGATTTCCTCCATGATCTTGCCAGGCACAGAGGTGAGACTGACTGGCCTGCAGTGCCCTGGGTCTTCCTTTTTTCCCTTTTAGAAAATGGTGGTTACGGTTCCCCTTTTCCAGTCAGTGGGAACTTCATCAGACTGCCACAACTTCTCAGATATGATGGATAGTGGCTTGGCAACTTCATCTGCCAGTTCCCTCAGGACCCGCATAGGCATCTCATCAGGTCCCATGGACTTGTGCACCTTCAGGTTCCTTAGACGGTCTTGTACTTGATCTTCACCTACAGTGGGCGGTTCTTCATTCTCCCAGTCCCTGCCTTTGCCTTCTGCGACTTGGGCACTGTGGTTAGAGCCCTTGCTGGTGAAGACTGAGGCAAAAAAGTCATTGAGTACCTGATAATCACCTCTGTTGCTCTTCAAACTAGAGCTATGGGGTTTTTTTGTTTGTTTGCTTAGTATAAATAAGACTAAAATCTTAAGAGATCTTTCAGCTGCACATTAGGAAATAAACTGCTATTAACTGGTACCAGCCTTTAATTCTTGCAAGGCACAGTGCCGTACGTTGCGTGTGGGATTAACAAGATTCAATTTACTTGTCCCTCTCCCTGGAGAACCGTCTCAAACAACTTGGTCTTTTACAGCTCCTGTTGCGTCCTTTTCTGCAAACAGCTCCTTAAACGATCTCTCTGACAGAATATACACTAAGTCTATGTATTATTCAACAAGCCTATGCACAAGCACAATTTGGCAAATTTTTTTTTGTTTTGTTTTGGGGTTTTTTTGTTTGTTTGTTTGGGTTTTTTTGTTTGTTTTCCCTCCTTCTTAAACTGCTACCTTCAAGGAACTTAGGGTTTCACTTTAAATATGACTCAACTAGCCAGGAGTTAATATAACTTCTCCTCTCAACAGTTATTTTTGCCCTCCATAATAAAAAATGGAAAAACATTATTTTACTTTGAAATGTCTTAGAAATATACAAAAGACTGATTGACCTTAACACTGAAAATAAACCTGGGACAAATTCAAAGACAAACTGGCCTGACTCCTACAGGAGTTCTGATTTTATTTTTTTTTAAGTTAACATTTATTCACTGTCTTTTGGTGCCAAAATAATTCAGAGTAGTTCTGCCATAATTCAGAGTAGTTCAAGGGCTTTTCCATGTTATATTGCTTGCAGCTGGTGACTGCCAAGAAAACACTCCAAAATGCTCTGACATCTTTTCACATTTCTAGCCTTATTGATGGTGCTATATTTCTTTTATTCAAGAATTCTCATCTTTTCCTGCACCACTGTTTTCCCTGTACCAGAAACAACTGCCGAGCAAAGTACTGAGTTTATTTGCTGTAACGGGCAAAACCAATCAACCCTTATTTCAGATATGCAAAACATCATTTGAGATACTTGTATTATGGCACTCTTGGAAAACCCCACACCATAAGAAAGCCTGTTTTGTTTCATTCTTATGCTGTAATTTCTGTTACTTAGAACCAATATGAATCTTACCTAGACAAACCAGAGAAGTCAGCTTCTTCTTCTTCACATCTCTCATCTAACTCTTTCAAAGCAAGAGTGACATCCTCTTCACAGATAGATTCAGAATAGCTCTCAGGAGCTGCTGCCTCCACCAGTTCTGGGGTCTCTTCCAACTCAAGAGATTCATGACAGACCAGACAGTCCTGTTGTTCTTGTAGTAGATATGACCCAGTGTCTTCACTAGCAGTGCTAACCTGTTCGTCCCTTACTGCTGAACTGCCTTCCTGTGAATCAAACATACTTTTATTACTTTTACTGTCAGGGCTTATGTATTCTTATCAGTTTTTATTAGGGTAAAGTAACAGATTTATAAAAAATTGTTTACAAATATCCATTTATACGTGAATCATTCAGCTCTTTGGATTGTTCACACAGTTTTTACTTGAGCAAAGACAGGCAGTCTATTTGTAATGTTTATAACTTCTGGTTAACATTAATATCCTAGAATATGACTTATTATTTATAGCAAAGACAATTTCTCAAATACACTCAATTAAATCTGTAAAGAGAACACTCCCAGAAAAATATCTGCAAATAGCCTCAAACATATTAAGATCACAATGAACACAATCAAGACTTTCATATTTTACTTTTCTAGGTAAGGACCAAAATTACTGCCTCATGCTTGCCTTTGGAGTCTGGAAACAGTACAGAACATCTCTTCTCCTTTCCGCTCTCCATTTTAACAAGTTTCTAAAGCATAACCGAGCAACAGTGTAACAGATTAACAATGGAAAAAGGGACATTCCACTATTTTTATTATTTTGCCATTACTGTTAATATGGGGAGCTTTAAGGGTTTAACCCTGAATCTCTAAATGTAGGCTTTCAATCACCAGCAATTATAAAGAGACGATGATTAAAGTCAGGTAGGTAATATTAAAACGACCTTTTCTCCCTTTCCTCTTCCTCCATCAACATTATTATACATCACTGTATTGAACAGAGGAATTCAGATTTACTTAATTTACGATGAATCCATTTGAAACCTTTTACTGGATTTTTCTGTGGAATAAAAATAACACTTTCTTGTAATTGCTACTTCCTAAAGGCACAAATTACCACACATTTTCATTCTTAGTGCACTGGTCTTGCTCTACTGCCATATCCAAGACTGGTCAACAAACCTTTGGACAGCCTCTAAGCGTAAACATCACTTCATGGTTTTCATTAGTCTAAATAGATCCTCTGACAGATAAATAACTGTACAAATATTAGAAAAGACAATTCACCTTTAAACAGAACTGTATCATTTAATTTCAGAGTGATCCTAACCTCTTCTCACTTTGACTATGGTACTGCTCAACGCGACACTCCTGTCATTTGACACAGCTGGTGACCTCAGTTCTAATGCCTCCTTTGTAACAGTGAAATCTGTAATTTTATTGCACAGAACACCCATTTTGTCACACTGAGCAGCTAAGGCACATGGGAACGCAGAACGCTTTTACAATAACTCAGCAAAATAATTTGGATTGAAGCAATGGTCCATTTCTATCCTAAATCCTAAATACGATACAGAGCTGCACTGATCGTGTCTGGTAGATGCACATATGAGGGATACACTTTTAGAAAACATTTTAAGTGCTAATTACTAGTTAATAACTTTACAGTTAAGTTAGTCTTCATAGTGCCATGACTCCTGATTTCTGCAGTTTTCTGTGTAACACTGGACATGTCTTTACTACGAACATGAATGTTAACTATCTTAAAAATGTGATTTATATAGTTGACAAGTCCACAGAACCCAAGGAAAATTACTTCAAGTAAACCATTCCCCTCATAAATCCACAGTGCGCATAAAATAAAAAATCATTTAACTCAGAAACTTTCATACACTTAAGCTTGAAAAACTTATTGTACAAAATTAAAATATTCTTGTAAGCTAGACAGTAAATTCCCAGCTGGAATGTGTAATGTCCCTTTTTGCAAAGATGCATGCTATTACTGGGAACTAGCTAAATACATTTAAGTAAACTATTTACTGAACTCTTCAGCACCCCTACAAGAGAAACAAGGAGCTCAACTGCTTCTAACCAGCACACAGACTTGTTTTTAAATAATGGCTTATTTTTTTTCCATTTTACTTTAGATTAATATAAATAATTATGTATCAAAATTTAAAATATTTTGATAACTGACACTTGGCATGCAATGAAATGCCAGAGTTGAACGAGTTATCATATAAAGTATATGGGTATAGGAAAAAACCAACTGCACTATGCTGCAAGTTGTGCAGCATAAGAATTCAGAACAAAATTAGTTTTACTGGCTTCACAAATTTTTCAAAGTCAGTTGACAGTGCGAGTATTTTCAAGCTCATTCTGTTAAGAGTCATGAAGCCAGCTCTGCCTTTTAGCAACAAAATCCAACTAGATAGCTAACTTGTGTAGAGAGATAACTTTGGGTGTTTGAACTGTGCTTGAAGAAATCATATGTATTTGACTGAATCCCATATTCTAACAAGCACAAAATAAACCTGGAATACATCACATTTAGCAACTGCATTTATATGCATTTGCGGTCTCTTTTTATTTTTTTACTGATATATCATTTTTTTCTGGCTGCTGCTTAGTCATGAAATTAATTTACAGCCCAGTTTAAATGTTTTCAATATTTTTAATGACATTGGTGCTTTTTGTGTGTTTTCACATAGATTATCAGAAGTATAGTGATCTTATAAAGGGAGCTGTAGAAGAACAATAAATCCAAGTATAAAGGCAGTCTCAGAAAGAACCATGAAAATGTAGAAATGAGTTACAGCTGAGGACGTATACCACAAGTGAACAATGGAGAAGACAAAATTCTATCGTAGTGAATTTCATTCTACAAAATCCTAGCTTATATATCGCTTCTCCCTTTTCAAATCTTAACATAACATGTTGGAAATATATTTTCCATAACTATGTGGAAAAAAATCATCCAGATTAAGTGTTCTTCCTCACCCAAAATTCTACTGGCACAAAAATGCATGTTGTAGGCAAGCAGATGAAGCGCTAACAGGACAATTTGTTTGACAATCTAAGCACAGGTGCTCTACAACAGTTGAGAAAATTTATCAACTGCAATGTAAACAAACACTTAAAAAAAAAGCATATAGGTAATCATAATGGAAAAATATAAAAAATGCGGGGCGAAAAAGCTGCTTTATAAAAGTAACAATATTACACTTTTAGAAGGTGAGGATTTTATCACAAGAAACCAGTCACCCACACTTTGCTATATTCTAAGTATGTCTTTTGTTCTTACAGTTACCTTCATTAAATGTTAGCTGGGTAGGTGGTTTGCCTGTTAGTAAGAGTGATTTTCTAGGTAGCAACAGGTATACTAGAGCCTTTGTTCAGAAATCCCAGTCACTTGAACCAGTCAGCTGACTGTTTAAACCAAGCTGGCTGAAGACACATTCTTAAGTCTAAACCGTGATCTGGTTATTCAGATACACATAGGAAGAGCTTAATTTTTTTGAAAGCTCAATAAAACTGCACAGTCTTTTAAAGATGGGATTAGCAATGCTTCTCCAAATAAAAATAAGATTGCCAGTAGCATCAATAACTTTAACTGAAGAGATAAAAAGCCCACCTAAACCAAGCCACTTCAAATTCCAGAAAATAACAACACATTGAGGTTTTAGCTACAACTGCTAAATACCGTAGGAATTGCAGCAAATGAGAATTTTACTTTAAATGAGTTTTTCTTTTAATTTTAAATAATTGAAAAGATTTTAAAAAACAAGAAACTGAAGTACTCACAGATTTGCAGGCGGCCATTAGCTTGAAATCTGTCTCAGTCCACACAGGCCTTTCCAAAAAAGTATACCACTAGCATCTGTGGTCCTTTTTAAAGGATTTTTTAATGGAACCAACTGCTAACACAGCTGGCCTGAGGTTTTATTCCCAAATAGCACCAATCACATTAACCCAAAGAAAGCAAAAAAAAAAAAAAAAAGGAAATAAAAAAGTATTTGAAAGAAAATGTTGCTTAAGAACGATTTCAACCGTATCAAGTAAAAGCATCTTGAATATTAGCCTATTTTCATTCTGCACCATGAAATGATCATTTCCAGCCCTTCAAGAATATTTTTAACCTGTAGTAAGTTCCCTCAGTCCATCCCAAGTAGTTTTCATACTGAGGGAACATTTTGTAAGAACATTCCAACAGGTTAGAAATATTAAAAGCAAATCAAATAATCAGTGTAACAGATGAAAATTCAGTTGAAAAGAAAGCCAAAGTTGCTACTAAACACTAGAAGGAGCCCAGATCAGCCATGCACCAGCCCACATTTCTCCCCACCTCAGGCAGCTGGTTGCTAGAGTTATCTAGAGGAGAAGCCTCCAAACTTGGGGTCTCAGTTCTGATTTGAAGCACCTCTTCTGTTCCCACACTGCTAGTGGAATCTTGAGACTGAAGTGATAAACCAGCATGGTCTGATATCGTTTCGTCTATGGCAGAATCACTGTTTAACTAAGAAAAGAAAGAAAGAAGAAACTCTTCATAGTTTATCGAACACCTAAATTACAGGGAAAAAACACATTCGTTTTGAAATAGGCTGTTTCAGTATGGTTAGCTATTTGAATTAATTTACATATTACGAGTTTAACAGCTTTACACTAAAACCATTACAAGCATTACACGCATTTCTGTAACATTTAACTTTGAAGACAAGTTTGAAGTTATCCTTGGGATCCAGAAAAATATTTCCTTTCTTGTTCTTAAAGATGTTTGGCACTGGTGAAATGCTAGACTGAAAACACTGAAGAGCAGAGCTCTTTGTTATGGGCAACATTAATACAAACTTTGCCTAAAGTCTGAAAAGCAGCATACTACCTCTGCCGCTCCCTGTCCAGTCAATTTTTTCCTAATTTCATTTATGTAACACAGAGAGACTTCCAATTAGCCAGCATTCTTGATTTTCCTCAGTTATATGTACCCATGCTTCAAAATCCATAATTAAATTAGCAATTTAAATGGTTCACACAACTGAGGCTCCCATGGGATCACTTACTGATCTTGTTCTTATGTAGTATTTTAGGGTTTTTTTGAAGCTAGGAATCCATAAACACACACACACTTTATATATAAACACATGCAATTCTGTGCTTATATTTAAACAAATATAGTAAGTATAAAGACACTAAAAAAAATGTTGCCCTAGAATTATAAGCCTGTTATGTACCACCAGTAGGTAAAGTAACTCTTTGCCTTCATTGATGTTGTTATGAAAAAGAAGCTTAGCCACATTAATTTAGTTCCTCTTTAATTCACTTAGGCTGAAAGCGTGAGCCATACTTCTCCACTAAAACTGCAGGTAAAAGCTCAAGTTCTCAGATTCCTTTCACAGAAAAATGATTTACCATCTGCGAACGAGACAGTATCTGACTTGCAGTCAGGGCTGCTTCTTCTTCTGAGGACTCATCAGTATCTTCCTGGTTGGTCAAGTTCAAGCTGGGTGTGCTACCAGAGTACTGACATTCTTGAAGAGACGGTGTGTCTCCTTTGTCAATACTGTCAAGAGAGCGTCTACGAACGCCCCAGTTGAAGTTGTCCATGCTTTCACCCTGTAATAAAAAAAATTTGCACACATATGTATGTATGTATTTCAACATAATAAAATTAATACACAAATGCCACACAGAAAACACGAATACTGAATGCATTATGAACAGAGTTTCAATCAGCCCTTTAATTTAAAATTTTAAATACCTTGTTAAATGATGTTTGTAAATAAATTAAAATATATGGCAAATGAAGTAGAAATCTTTTGAATACCTTCTTGGAAAGTAACTCCATGTATAATCTAGAACTATATCAGTATCAATTTTATATATCTGACTAGAAAATACAAACACACCACAGACAAAAACAGATGAACAAGCCAGGGCACCAGGCTGCAACTTACCTGCAGCTCCTGGTTAGCAAAAAGGAAAACACATATAATTAGAAAGAACGAGGACAAACACTTAAAGATACTCTAGAACCAGGGAAAAATGTTTTATTACATAAGATTTGCCAACAGTAAAAGACTGATTCAAGCTCTGAAAAGAAGCTTTAGTCAAAAAAGCTAGTATTTAAAATAATTCCTCTTTCTAATGGGAGACTGATTAAAAAAATAAACAAACTGACGACAAAACACTAAAACCAGCATGCTTATGATACATTTTCTCTAGTGTAACACATAAAGCAACTGTTTCAACAGACATTAGATGAGATTCTTTAACTAACAGACATGAATCTAAACTGACCACATCCAACTGACAAAGCATCGTCAACATTAATTATATACAGGTTGTAGAAAAGCAGATGTCTTCATTAACGGTTTTACCAGCTACTTTGTGTCAGTTTTATGAAATGCACCCTAAACACCAATAGCTGGATCCTTTCTGTTTGCCATTTTAAAGCTGGGATACTTGAGTTTCAAACATCCAACACACTAAGTGAAATCCGTATCTTAAGAACACTGCTGTTTTCATTCACAAGTACAGTAACGATCTTTGGTTTTCTTAAGCACTTTGTCAACCTTCAACAATTCATCAAAGTACGATGGAAAACCTGATCAGTTCACTTCGCCAGTCTACAGACAGTTCCGAAAATACCACATCTAGCCCCAAGTGTGCAAGTATGGGTTCCAAAACTGCACTAACGGAGTGAGTGTCTATTGTGGTGACTGAAGAGATCATCGTGGTGTGTTAAATATGCAAAGCAAACTAAACATGTTGTAGTCTCTAAGTGATTTGTTTTGCTCCAAAAAGGTGAAGTTAAGGCAAAGCAAAATAATCCCAACAAAGTACTACTTCTGTGGGCTGAAGGACTTAAATTTAATCTGAATATGACTCAGATTTTAATGTGAAAGCACCAGTTTATACTGTTGACAATTATTAGCAACAAAAAACATTCCATATTTTTGGTGCGAAACTAGGCAGGTCTTATATCAAGTGAACAGTTTATATGTAATTCCCTAAATTTGTACAAGCTGTGCTTTTTCCTTTTTTTTTTTTTCCCCGAGTACAGCACTACATGTTGCGTACAGGCAAGTAATGAGAAAGAAACTGTCTTTTCTGTGCTATGATCTGCTATTAAAATAATACAGAAAATGAAGTTATAGAGTAACTTAGTTTGGCAAAGTTTTCAACTTTTGGCATCCTACCTGCAAAGCCCCATCTAGTGTTAAAATAATGTTTTACTACTACTGAGCCTTGATTCTGAACTGTTTTGACTACTTGCATTCAGTATAGGAAACTGTATCTGTATAATGTGTGGTCATATATATGCAATAGACCATAATGAGCCTGTACTTTTCCTAGAAGATGCAAATATTGGCTGAAGTGAAGCAATACAAGGAAGCATGAAGAAAGTGAGGTAAAACTAAAGTACTAGGGGAGGGGAGTAAGATTTTGTAAAAAGGGCTCGATTAATCAGGAGGAGAACAATCTTAGGGTTTAGATAGGCAGATATTCTTTTTAGTAGTTTGTTGACTCATGACCTGCAAGGGTCTCCACTACTCATTCAATATTTTGTATAGACCGTAACTAAGCACTGAAAGACACTACAAAGCATTTGATTGCTTCTCCCCAGTCTTTTTACAGTCATATTTTAAGCTTTAGCAAATTCTGGTCTGAAGCCTTTTATTTATCCCAAACAAGTAACAATTATTAACAGAATGTTTACTATTTCTTGATATTTCATTTTGTTTTACCTCCCCTCTCTCTTTTTTGACAGGAGGAGAAGCGGAGGAAATGTAAGAACTGCAACAGACCAGATATAACGTAAAAGTCAATGCAAGCAATTATGGTGCCCGAGTCAATCGTATATAATGAGATACTATATCATACAGTTTTTAACTTTGAAAGCTATTCTTCATGTTTTCAAAATGCAGAAACATATCAGGAACAAAGATTATGCCATTTTCTTCACATATTGTTCCATAATTAATTTTTCTACTGCATCACACCCCGGTGTTCATCCTGTCATTGGCTTATACTGTCATATCACTTCACTTTCAGATTAAGTCACTTAACCCTCCCCCCGAAATCACAACCCTCTCCCCAAAAAATGCACAACAATTTGTGACAACTTAACACTGCAAAGTTTGAGACACAGGTTTCTTTATCGTGCAAGTTAAGTGCAGTCACATCACAAATTCTTCCCAACTGGATTAGTTAGAAGAGCTGCCAATTCCTTAGAATTGCACCAACATAACCTAATTTTTAAAACGTTCTCAAATGGAAATACACAGAAGAAATCCCAAGGTCTCACCTCTGCATCTTCCAATTCAACATCTAAAAAGTCAAAGTCTTTAAAAACTCCAAATTGTTGTTCACTGGTATTGTCTTCTACCGCCACTTCCTCCTCTTGAATCACTTCTTCTGTTGTTGAAATAAGGCTAGTTTGCTGGTCTCCAACTTCCAAGTCTTCATTAGAAGAAAACACAACCTGCAGATACGGGTAAAAGCAGAAACTTTTCCTTTCTGTAACTCCAAAAGTCAGCTTATCCTGCTTCCCACAATTTAATGGCATTAGTGGCAGTTAGCTTACCACTATAACGATAGTACTAAGGCAAGTGCAGACTGCAATTTGTTTCAAGACTAGTTGGATTTTAAACTACATCTCTAAACTAGAGATATCATTCTCTCCTTAATGTAACCGAGTTGAAAAGGTACAAATAAAGAGAAAAATATATCACTGAACCTTCATTTTCATAACTACAATATTAATTAAGCTTAAGAACAAAAAAATCCATCCACATGACATAGGCTGTATCATTTTCACCTACCAATTGCTGTGGAGGGACTGTGTACCTTTAAAAAGGCATCCAATGCTGGCCTCCAGTGATAATGATTTTCACAAATTACAATTTGCTGTTTATTTCCATTTGACTTTTTTGAAAATCTCTTCAGTTTCAGCTTTCAGGCACCTAATTTTATTTATTTTAACCTCCTCCACCAGATTAAAGATCCACCTCCCATCAATATTTTTCCCCAGCTAAGAACTTTTGTGTCATAATAAAAAAGAATATTCTAGATGATAACCAAGGTAGGCTACTCTAACTTTACTTTTACTGTACTCACTGGAATTTGAAAACCAAAGGCAAACCACCATCACCACTTACTGAAGGATTCTTTGGAAGACCAGATTCTGGACCACACAAAGAAAGCACGTTCATTAGCTTCTCCCTAGTTCTTCTCTGAAAAATACACCAAAGAAAATCACATAGCAAGCAAGGCATCTGCTGGAGGTCTGGGTAAAAATGTAAAATGTCTGCATTTTTAACTAGTCATCTCGCATGCTGCATCCTCTAAAAAGAATCTTACCGTTTTTTCTTTTCACCAGTTTATAGTACAGCTTTTAGTTTATGCTATATTCATTTATTCTTTTGCTAAGACACAATATAGATTTCCAATTACATTTCAACAATTTTTTTTTTAATACATTCATAAATGCCGTCTATAAGATATGTATAACGTGCTTGAGACACAATGTACCTGAGATAGCTGTGGTCTCTTCCAGCTGACAGGAACTAATGCATTTGAATTGGAGCCTGATGAAGTTGAAGAAGTGCTCCGGGTGACAGCAATGACTTTGGGCTTCCCGTTTCTACCAGCTGCACTGTGTTGATCACCATACTTATTCCCAATAATTGGTGTCTATCAAAGACAACAAATGCTTTCTTAAAATTCAAATCCATATTAGTAAAGACTACACATTTGATTTTAGAATTCAGTATTATATAAAACATAGGAGGGTTTGTCTGTTTGTTTGTAAGCGTTCTATGAAGCCCATGCCTAATCCACTGAGCACCAGTACACTGGTGAATGCAAAGCTGAATACTTCTACCCTACGCAGCAGGCTGCCATTCTGCCCACTTGTGATTTTTTGAATTATGCAAGTTATATGCTGACAATGTATATTTTTTAAACACACTTTAAAAACAAATGTGTTCTAAGTTTAAAAGATGCAAATTTTCTCTATAGACTCATTCAGACACGAACAAATTGTTTTCACAGACCAGCAACTTCACTAACACACGCACTCTTCTGAAAAACAAGGACCAAATTCAGCCCTTCTGACAGCAAATGCTATTCCAATGAACTCTGCGGGAATTCATCTTGTCTCTGAATTATCTGCATGCACTGAAATTTCCAGTAAGGAATTCACTTGAACAGAAGACACTAACAATTTAAATAATGCTCCTAAGACACCTATAATCTCCAATCATTATCTAGGGTCAGCTTCAACCAGAAGCTATTATTTTTGAATACTTCTGAAGTTTCCACAGCTTTCAGATCCCCATATTACACTGCAGTAATTTGGCTACGCTCCCCTTTTCAGACACAGAATGAGTATCAGCTGTAATAACAAATTATATTATTTTCAGTTCTAATGAAGCCTCATTGGGGGGTAGGGGTGTTGTTTCTAACTAAAGGTAGTTTTTCTCCAGTTGTGTTCATCTCACACTGAGGGTTCCTATATTCTGTATCCTACTTTCTCCTCTAAATTTTCTCCCCTTTCCAAAGTCAGGCCAAAACTGGAGTACAGGGTTTTAATCCTCTCAGCCCTTGAACGCACAACCCTTCATTTGATGAAAGCCTGGAATGTTCAGCTGCAAGCAGTAGCCAGCTGCATTAGCCAGCTCTCTGACACAGCTGAAATACCCTTGAGAATAATCCTATTGACTTTTAGTAATTAACTCTCCAGACATTCAAAGGGGGAAAAGGCAAAAACACAACACAGAAGAAATTCCAAGTTTATCTTTCAGTATGACTCTGATCACATGCACGTAAAATTTCAACATCTGCCATTCCTAAAAATGATATCTATTTTAAATCATATAAATGCAGAAGGCCAATAGAAAACAAATCTGAGTTTGCAACAGAAAGTCATTATTGCATTGTAATTTAAATATAATAATTACCTCTGATATATCAAAATGGAAATCTAAGGTCTTCCCAGGTAGCTCCTTGGAGACGTTATTAAAAATTTTCGTGAAAGAGATTTCAGGAGAACCTATGTCTCCTCCGTAAGACTTTGGAATATCATTAGGTACAACAAGGCTTGCTGATCGAGACACCACCAGTTTCAAAATATTAAGAGCTTCCTTCCAATATGGACTCTAAAGAGAACACACATAAATCACAAAACGATCACTTCAAACAAGACAGACATTTTTAACGTACAGTTGGATTTTGCACTGCTTCACTGCAAGATTCCAAACCCAAAAGCTCTAATCATCTTCTACACATGGGCGCAAGGTGCTGGCACACATGGGCAGCTGTGGACCTTCAAGTGCTGGGAAGGCAGTGGCACCATGTCACCCCACGGTGGGCAGTCAGGTCCAGCCAGGCAGGCTCACTAGCTCCATGTCACAGTGCCAGCCACACCAGATCCCATACCGTGTCCTCCGCTCCCTGTATTTACACTATGTTTTTTACCATTGTCTGAAGTATCTGCCCTTCATGCCCCACAAGATAAAAACTGATAGCACTTAAAAGCAAAACAACTTTCACCTCCTGGCATCTGTAATTATTTTACACTTATGGGCAGAGTAAACTGAATTTGAAAGAGACAAAAATATTTTGTGCTTTATGTTTCCTCATATATTTCAAAGATCTTAAAAAAAAAAAAAAAGAAAGAAAGAAAAGGCAAGACATTTACAAGGTTTTTATATAGTATCAAACCAATGGAGTGCTTAAACAAGCCAGGGCAAAAGTATGAGAACATAAGAGACAGAGCCCGAGTTAAGTGCACTCTCCTTAAAAAGATGATCAAGGTAAATATAAATAATTCAGCAGTTTCAACTACAGAGATTGTGGAGTGGATCACAGAAGAGACTTACACCAAAAGCTGCACCTTGGGGAGGATTAAGATTTACACTCCTGAAAAGTGTTAGGATTCTACCTGAAACTTAAATCTTCCAATTTTTGAAATTAGCAGGATGTCTGGGTTTTTGGGTTTTTTTGTTTGTTTGTGGGTTTTTTTATTCAGGATGCCATGTTTGTTAAAATATTTTTTTATTGCATTAAAAAATAAACACCACTTTCAAGGCTTTAAGTAGTATATGCTTCTTTGTAGGTAATGAGATTCTTCAGCAATATCCTGAATTTCTGTGCATCATAAACATAAAAAAAGTAGTCTCAAACTTGAACCACCCCGTAGCAATTTAAATTTAGTAAGATGCATTGTGATTGCAGAGGACTAAAAAAAATCAGCTTAGTAGCACCACATTTAAACAAGACATATTCATTTATGATCTTTTCTTTTGTCTTCTATAGCAACATGTATTATCGTATCAACAATACATAGGCTTCTCTGGAATATTTTTTCGCTAGTACCATTATTTTGATAGAAGATGTTACTTGTAATTAAGATTTCATTCCATGGTAGTGTGGGCTTGCATCAAAAGCTCAGATAAAGGTTAGAGCGAAGCAAGCAGCTGTCAGGCCATGAAAACTATAGTTATGCTAATCATTCCATTTAGCCTAATGCACTCTGACAGGAGCACAATATCTAAAGTACACATCCATCAATAACAAAACATCCAGGAACACTACTCCTCCTGGTTAATTATGATTAAACCATTTGACTGAAATACATTTGGTAATAATGGAATTCAGGAAAAAAAGAAAAGGGGGGGGGAAGAGAATGTCATGCACTGAAATGGTTTTATGCTCCAGGCATTTTCATAAAATCTTTCAGCAAGATGCTAGACCTTCTTCTGCGCAAGAGTTTTTTCAGTAAATTGTGTTCCAAATACAAAGGATCAAATTACCTAAGGCAAAACACTGTTGTTCATCTTCAGGGGCTTTCTTTAATAAAAAATGCACTCGAATTCATTAAGGCGTACCTTAATGTTCCTCACAGACATATTAGTGAAAGTGATTTAAACATGCATTTAACTGTAAAACTGCTTTTTGAAAACATATACACGTAAATAAAACATTTGTGCAATATTTAGCAGTAAACACTTCCTTATATTTTAATAGTTGAAGGATCATCTCTAACTACATATGTAGAGTTGCCTATATCTTTAAATAGACACACGTTCACCCAGGTGATGTAAATCAAACTGGACAAATTCATAAGCATACAGTGAATTAAGTACATAGGACAAAAAAATAAAATACTATGGAATCTGACTTTGAACAACTATTTTTACATCTGAAATAAATCAATTCCCCCCCCAAATTCAAGTGTAATTCACTACCACTTTGATAATAAACAGAAAGGCTTTTATAATTTTTCAGAGTACCTACCTGAACATATTTACCAATAACTTTTATGATTTCCAGATTAAACTGTTTCACTGGTGCTGTGGATAGGTCAATATGACTCAGAAGACTGTAAATGATCTGCAGTAAGGACTGTTGCATACTGGATAACCCTTTCTCTAACAGCTAAAAAAGAGTTTTTTAAAAAACAGAATTTAATTAGGGCCTTTAATGGTAGCAAAAAGTGAAAACAAACATTATAATACAGTTAAGTTCCATACATATTTATTTTTCCCTTCAAGAAACTTAAGTGTACCACTTCATGTTTTTCAAAATTTTGTTTTATCATTAAAAAAAAGTAATGCAATAGAACAACGTTCTCCATCCTAATTTAATTTTTTTCCCTGACTTTTGACATATTTATTAGCACAGGTATAAGGTACCTAATAATAAAACACTTCTCACTAAATAGAAGTATTCATACAAATTCAACACCTCAAAGCTGTATGAAAAACAATTACATCTACACCTTAAAGAAGGCTGGTAAACCCAATCTTACAAACAAAATAAGTACATATAAAGTCACTCAGGAGAATGTACAAATATTTAAACAAATATTCGTCAATTTGAAGTGATATACTGCAGGGACAAGCTCTACAACCTTTTCAGACAATGTACTTTTTTAAAGGCAAATAACAGTTGTCTGGTATGAATGGCTGGCAGAATCATGTACTGAATTCTATAATTTGATATGATCTTTGATTATATACTATGCGACACTTACAACTCAACTTTGAAATTATTTTTCTAAGTTCTGATAAGGTCATCTTTAAATGCGTACTTGGCTAAATAAGGTCTCTTAAAATTTGCACTAAGTATATTTTGCTAAAGCCAAGACAGTGTGCACATTTTATTCATGTTGTACGGAATATAAATATCTACTACAAAGCACTACTATCATAAAAAGGGATCTTTCATTAGAGGGATTATAATTTCAAGGTACATTTAAATTGCTGCACTCCAAAATGGCAGCAGTCATCCCTTTTCTATATCCTAGAACATTTTAATATTATTCTCCTATTACAGAAAGATGTGCTCCCTTCCCTCCCCCCCCAGTATTCGGAATCGTGACAAATAAGGAATTGGCAATAAGTGAATGTAACATTGATCACAGACTGTCAACATGAGATACACTATTATTAAAAATTTACCTCTGCAAGATAAGTTACGAGGTTAAATGTGGTATCTGAGAAAGAGTCATGCAAATATCTACACACTACGTTAATCCAGTTAGAACAGTCTCTGGAATAACTGTGTGTACTATATAAACTCATCATATGAGCCAGATTGGCAAGAGTTGGCGATTTCTCCTCTGCACAAACCTAAAAAGCAAAAAGGCATATTTAATTATATCAGAAGTGACAATTTTTTAACCTAAGCATTCACAAGTTATTATGCATTTTCCTCAAATTTCACTCGGTCTTCTAACTGAAATCAAACTAATCAAACAAGCAACACCTACAGTTTCTGTTAAATTTTGGTACTGTGGCGTCCATGCCCCAAAAGTTTATCTACAACTCCTACCAAACTTACTTCAACTAGCGTCCCTAACTCCAAAATGGCAGCAGTAGTGCAGGTATTTAGGGGACAGCAGTAATTTCGGGATTTGCATCAGGCAGATTCTCCTCTGAAGTGGCCTGTGCACAGTTAAGTGATTTACATATCACGCTTTGGGCAGCCAAAGGGCTGGCTGCATGTCCTCTGACAGACAGCACTTTCTTATTCCCCTTTCCACATTCTTCCTTAAAATGCAGGCTGCCTGGAGATGCAGTGTGGCTGGAGGTCGTTGGTGTGTACCATGTACTGCTTTAACAGACACTACAGTTCAGAAATATTCCAAGGTTAACCTCTGTGTAAAAGTAATAGAAAGAACATAGCACCTTTTCTTCTCTACCTACCAGCCCGAAAGGTGAGGATTGCTTCCCTATCACAAGTAAACTAGGAATTGTGCTCAAAAACTGATTAAGTTTGTATTTAAAATTACAAGCTGCAAAATCAGACAAGTAAGAAAAAGTAACTGATATCATTAATAAGCAAACTTGTTCTTTATATCGAAAGTTCATAGAATAAGCAAAATGTGTTTTATTCATTGACAAAGGGAAACTGGAGGGTTGATATGAGGACCAACTATATAAATTAGGACTGGATGACATCCTTAAAATACAACCTTTTAGAGTTATTTCTATGAGACTATTAAAATCAGGTGAAAGTATTGCATAAGGGAGCAGAAAAATACAGCAATGCAGGTAATAAACTTCTGGATACTCCCCAGGCATCATTTTACATACCTTTGCTATCCTGTCAGCTGTTTCTTTACAGAACTGAGTTGGGTTATCAAAATGTTGGATCAGATGAGGAAGTAGGCACAAGATGTTTAGGGGAAATCCTAAACACATACATAAAACCAGTTACATGAGCCCTAAAGATTTTAATATGACTTAATTTAATGTGAAGTTATGTAAGCATATAACAGATTTCTGATATTTAAGAACCCTTAGAGTGTGATACATGTACGTTCACATAGATATATAAATTATATATACACACACGTACCTAGGCGTGTATGTATGTAGAAGGCATACAACTGTGTCTGTGTATAGGCATAAAAACGCATAAGAGGAAAGTAAAATCATCACTGGACCAATTAAGCAAAACTATAACGAAACTGGATAGCTTTAGGCAGTACAGTCACATTGTTTCAAAAATGTGCAAATGTTGGAAATAGTACTAATTGAGCTATTTAGCACAAGAACATGAAAAATAATACATGTGTTCTTAAAACTTGCAAGGAAGTTTAAAGTTAATAGTCAATACATAAAGTTTTCATGCAGTATTTCTTGGCAGATAATCATAGTATGTAGCGTATTCCCACTACCTAGCACTGTAATACTGACAACTGCAAAAAGTATTTAACTGAAGGGTGTTTTTTTAAAGGCAAATGCATAATCACTACTGATTTTGATTACACTTAATTTGATGAAAAAATACATTTCATAACATATAGAGTTACTAAAGATACCTGCTAACTGAGAAGGATCCACCAAAGCATGCCTGGAAATTGTGATGAGTTTACTGAGGAGATGAACTGTCATTTCTTGTGTAGATGCTGAAGTAAACCCTTTTAGGAAAAGCTGCTGAAGGCCTGGAAAGTTATTCCATTTCAGTTTATTCTGCACCTTTTCTATCTTTTCCCGACTCTCTGATTTATCCAGAGGCAAGTGAATAAGAAGCTTGTTGAGTAGCTTGAGAGCCAAAAGGTATTCATACTCATAATCTGACTCTAGCAACGAAGCTGCAATCCAAAATATGGTGGCCATCAAGTTGACAGGGTCAGTAGTGGGCTGCACATCATACATCCCTCCCTCTCTCAGGGAGGAAAGGCTTCTAGTCCTTGCCAAACTTCCACCATGATTTATCCTTCCATCCATTATATCCAGTGTGTTGCTCCGTCGACGGTCGCCTCTCCGCTCACTGATTAAATTCAGTCTCAAAGAATTACTCCTTGTATTGCCGTAGTATCCTAAACAACTGCCACTACTGATGGGACTTGTGCTTAGATTTATCTGTCCAGTGCTTTTCCTATTAGCTGCATACTTGTTTCCCATTACAGAATCATGGTATGAGGTTCTACAATAAAAATCAATATTACGTATTATTCCACGCAAAATACTTTAATAACATACAGTTTAGAAAAAGGAAGAAAGGAAAAAGATGTTACACTAATCACATATATACACACACAGAGTGAATACTCCACTTCATCACCAGAAGAATATTATAATTGATGAAAATACAGAATTTCTAAATATATTACTATATCATCACAGCATAAGGACAAGACTGTAGCATTCTGTTATGTCTGCTGCCAAATCTATTTGCTACAATCCCAGAACATCAAAATAATTCCATAACAATTCAGTAAAATGAGAAAAACTAGCCTATAGCATGTAAATATTATCTGTAAATGAAGATCTAGCATTCCAACTTACTTATAGATGTGATAAAGGTAGAGAAATGAATGAATTAATAAATGAAATTATTTACTTATTACCTTATATTTGTCTGACGTATCTGACATAGAAATACCAACACTTTCCAGTTCTGATAGTGAGAAATTGAATATATTCCTAGAAATCTCAACATTTTCAAAAACTTTGCTATAAAGTCAAACAAATAAAGATGTCTGCACATCTAGGGATTTTTTTCAGTGTGATAAAAAGTCATTGAGCTAACCACTCAGACTGTAAGGAGACACACAAATGAGTCAGACTGTTCAAGTACACTTCTCTCATGTATGGACAACAAATCTGAGGCCTAAGACAGACTAGCATTTACTGTAACTGAAGAAATTTCTTCCATATTAACACTGGAATAAAAGTACTTATTGCAGTACAGGAGTTTTCATCTATAAACCTTAAATTATCTTTTAAAGACTGGTGCCATTACCTTCCTTATACATACGGGGAAAAAATAAGACCCCCAAAAAATTCAAGTAGGACCTGATTAAAAGAAAAGTTCTAAATGTACTCAGTGCCTTTATTTTAGAGAAGTTTCAGAAGAACTGACAACATTTCATAATTGAGCCTTAAGAAACACCTTGAATATCTTCTTTGTTTTGGTTTGGGTTTTTGTTTTTTTTAAGTTGGACCCAAGAGGGTAAGTTGGAAAGGTAGCAGAGATTCTTTTCAGAAAATCTAGATTCTTATAAGTTTTGCTTGAGGCAGAATGATAAAAACATAAAAGAGCAAGCAATTTTTCTGTAAGGATACAACTACTCTGCAAAGACAACAAGAAATTATTTCATTACTTTAGTAATTCAAATGTATAAAAATGTGTAGTGTAGCTTGACCAATAAAGGAACTTACTGAGAAAGGGCAGAAAGCAGATCATAATGCTTCATGGTTTCAGCCAATGTATCAATAGCAGACTCTAAGGTCAGAAGCAGTTCTATGACAAAACCCTGGAGAAAGGCACAGATCATTGTAAATTACACACTATGCACAAGAAGATCACAGAAAATCTACTGAGTAGTGATATAAAAATATACATTGGTATCAGTAACTATATTATTTCATGCTTCCACTAGATCACAATCCTGATGAGACAGTTGAAATTAGCAGTGTAGCTTCAACACAGGGAAAAACTAATTTATTTCTACGTATTCACAGAATTCATTCTGGTTTGCATTATTTTAAGGATGGAGTCACTCAGACTCTCATTTTGCAATATAAAAAGATCAGATCCACTTCTAAAGAAATACAATGACATTAAGGTTAAGTTCTTAATAAAAGAAAACCTAAATTATTTTTTACATGGCTGATCACAGGATCCTCTAACTACGAAAGGTGTTTTCAGGAAATCAGAGAATCCTCATCTCAGAATTCTCTAATTATGGAAGTGTTTTCAGGAAACAGATGTATCAAACTCTCTGAAAGTTCCTATTGCTGTAGAAGAGAATGTGCACAACTCATCTTTTCATCATTTAATTAGGTGCAAATTCAGAAAGTGTCGCAGTTAAAACTGTTTTGATATTTGAAATATCTTCATTTAAAAATAAAAAGCAACTGAATAAAAAATGTTTTAAATTTTACTGTCATTGAAATAATAATGCAAGTACGTCATTTCGCTTCCTAATAAAGTTGGGGGGAAATTTCAAATACCTGAGCTTCTTCTCCTGCATCTCCAACAGTTTCTACTAGTCTGGAGAGAACATCAGAAAGCGTAGATGCAGTAAGAGGCTGCTTCAGAGCCCTGAAAATCTGAAAGGACCTCCCAGCATAATGCCGAGAGGAGCACGAAAGCGCAGTTTGCAAAGCGACTTCACTGAGACGGTGTTCCAATTGAAATCCTCCTACAAAAGCAAATAAATATTCAAGCAACACAATACTTTATAAAAAAAAAAAACCAACACTTGAATTTAATGAAGAGTAAATTGCCAAAGTCATTCCTAACTTTAAGATAGTCTCATCTTCTACGTTTTTCTCAAGGAGTATTACTCTCAAAAATCCTTCCAGGCATATAAACTTGTATATAATACTTAACACTGGAGAGACTTGTAGAGAATAAAACATTTATGATTTGAATATTAAGTATCCACAATAAATTAATACTATATTTCATCTAATTCCTAAAAGGTTATATTTAAATCTTTAGTAATAGAAACATGAACTGAAGTGCGCAATACACGAGAAAAATCTATTATTTAGAAGCAGTAAGCGATGACCTAGTGATTTTATAGATAACATGTAAATTTACAGGCATTCCAAAAAATCCATTTAGTCTGCAGACTTGGACATTCTGTCATGCATTGACTATTTTATAACATACCTGAGCTAGACTGTTTAAATATAGATACCACATGCTTTAAAAACACAGTTAACTGTTCAGCACTTTTTATATTAGGGTTCTTGGCCGAAACATCTTCATGATTCCAAAGTGGGCCTCTTTTCCTAAAAATATAAAAATGCGGTAAACATAACAGAATATAAAACACAGCCTTTGTCATTAATACTATTTAAATGTCATTTTAACTTTAAGGTTAACTGCAAAAGAATCTATTATTTACCACATCAAAGAAACCATTTAGAACCGCAAACACAAATTGGAAAGAAGTTTGACAACTGCCCACTATTATACAAATATACAAAAGTTAAGACAAGGTGAAAAGCAATAGATCAGATCCAACTGAAATAACAGCGTAAGTTTAGGAAGAGATGTTCGCTGCTAGATAATATTTAGTTATTTACCAAAGAACCAGTGCAACTAACACCATTATAATGCTTCTTCAAACAACCTCCTTTCTTCCCATTTTCTTCCCGTTAATACACCACACTGTTCTAAATTCAGGATGATGTAAAGCATAAGTAATCAAAAGCTTTAAGAAATGGGTAGGATTTCAGATTTACACAATCTTGAAAGCTTTGTATAAACTATCATACAAACTGCACAAGCATTGAGGGATTTACAGATGTTCTTTGCCACAAAGTCCTGGGTTTTGAACAGCCAGCTCTCTACTAAGTAATCCATAAAGTCCACACAAATCTTGCAGCTCCCTAAATCATCTTTATGTATTCCAGCCCTAATCCTTTAGATGGAAGAGGGAATTCTATAAACTGTGTGGCAAGTAAAGATAACAGACCTGCGCAGAACGTGGCAAAAGACTAAAAAAAAAAAATTCTCTGAAGTTGTTGGAAAGTTAAAGTTGTTCATGGGCTGTATCACATAAAAACAATTCAGGATTAAATTGTCTCTTACCGGTGATAAAACAGAGGCAAAATTAGACGTGATGCTAAATAGTAAGGGTTTGCCATATTTCCACAAAATACATGTCTTGACAAAAATGAAAGTTGAAATCTTACCTTGAGGTAATAAATTCTATGAGAGTTTTCACTTTTTCATCCTGCTCTACTGAAATGTCAACCTCATTGAGGATGGTGGTGTGCAGATGAGAAATGGCAGCACTTGTATTTCCTAAACTGATGCTAGAAGAGGTAGAACTTGAACTAAGCCCTGAGTCTGTCATTGGGGAGGGCTGGTAATCAGGTATAAAATCATGAACACCTGCTGAAATAAAAATAAGATGATTATGCAGTCTTCAGTTGACAGTTAATATTAAATATATGAAAAGAAAAAATAGCCCTCTAAAAAAAGTCAATAACTTAGCAAACATAATGAGAATAATTTAATGGATGCAATAATTTCAATGAAATCAACAAGTCTGATATATGCAAAGTCTTCACATGACTGGACCCTTAATAAGGAACTTCCAGATGCCTTTTTAAAACTACTGTATTATGTCTGATTTTGTATTGGTCATATGACAGCTCATCGGCTTCTGAGGCATCTCATCTTAATAAGTTGAGACAAACAATATGAACTACTTCATAATAATGTGCAGGGGGGGGTTTCTGTATTAAAACTCAGTCCCAGTGCAAGTGACGGCACTTTGAATCAGTGAACACTAAGTATTACCTAGTGATTGACCCTAAGCAGAGCTCCTCTGGCTGCACAAGGTTTCTCTGAAGTTAGCTTGGACTTGCTGCTGTAAGATTTTTCTCTCCATGTAAAGAATTACATGGCAATAAAATACATCTGCAGTAACTCCTCACATTATGCCTCTATGTACGTATGAGGTGCTGGGAGAAAGTAAACTGGCAAGGAAAAGCGGGTCGCAAACCTCTGCCTGTAACAATTGTACGTAAGCTTGAGACTCACTGACATCCACCACAAATTTTCACTCTACAGAGCCCCAGGGGTTCGGACTGGGGTATTAGCTGCTTCACATAAAAATTAACATTAGCTTATCTGACCCTGTGCTAGGCATGCATACCTGTAATCACCTTATCTTAATCACCACCTGGAAATTTTTGATGCTGATCTTATTCAGTTTCTATCAAACATTTTTGTTTTAATAATAGCAAAATACTGTGTCGTGTTTAGACAGTTTTACCCCAAACTGTAAAAATCAGGAATGGAATGGTTTGTATAGGTCACCATATAGGTGCACCTGTAAGGTTCTGCAAATTGGTTTACATAAAAGAATTCTTCCACTATGCCCACTTTTTAATTTCTCATTGCTATGACTATCAAATTTGCAACACAGCCGAATATTTTTGGTTAGAGACAAAACCACTTCTGATGTGAATAAAACAGAACAGATTGTATAGCAATATGCTGCCACCTACTGAAATAACACAAAATACTAAGTTTAAAAAAAATGAACTATTTTACATCTCTTTAGAAACAATAGGCTCACGCCACCAAAATATTCCTTTCATAAACAGATACATAGAAAATACATTGTTTCCTGTATAATTACAATATTTTAACGTTAAGGTGAACATTAATAGATAATACCTCAAGAGTATTCTGATAACCTATTGAACAATGCAATTACAGTTGACAACAGTCAGAAATTTTAAGTTGCTAGAAACAAGGAAGAAATGTATCTTCTTGGGTTTTATCTTCAAGGGCATCATAAAAACTGCTGTATTACAGATTTGAAACATAGCGCTCCCTCTGTGGTTTCCACTACGATTCAATCATTTGACTGCGCTCCCTTACTCAGATGACTGGGCACAAAGTGCTAACGTGAACTGTATCAATTTTGACTTAATTAAAATCTGAAGAAATACATTTTAATGCCAAGGGCTCAGGAATATATCACAAATAGTAGAAATTTTAATAATGCCTGGAAGAAAAGATAACTTTCCATGTCATTTTAACAAGCAACACAATAAATCTAAAGCATACCTGTGAAAGTATAATCTAAATGGGTAGTTTGCTTGACAGTAAGCACCCTGGACTCATTGAACTCTCTGTTTCTGAGCAGGACAGAAGCAACAGACTGGACATTACTGCCAGATCCCATCACTATCAGTAGATGCAAAAGCAGTCGTTTACAATGCTCATAGACTTCAGGGTGACAGTGGTCAAAACCTAACACACAAAGGGAAAATGGAGGAGCTTTATTACATTCAAAGGGAACACTGAATTACATTATTTAAAAAATAGCAGTATTCAAACTGGTCTGTTATACTTTATCAAATAATGGATACATAATTCACTAAACAACGTTTTTTCAGTGTTTCAATATAAAAACAAAAGCATACAGTTTAACAAACATTAACATATCCTTTTGTTTCTCACACAGCAGTACGAACAGAAAGAAAAAAAATGGATTTTACTACATCTTCTACAAGGAGAAAGAGGTAAAGTACCTTTAAACAACCTCAAAAAATCTTAATTATATTCATATTAATCAAGCTGAAAGATATTTAGTTGAATTTTTTAAAATATTGGAAATATTAACAAATTAATGAGATTTCAATAAAATGGCAAACATCAACTTAAACGTGGAAAAGAACAGCTACATAAATAGCTACAATTCCTAAGTTACTAGACATAGTTCTGTAAGAATTTAGTTACCTATAAAAATCGCATGAAGCAAAAGATGCAAGTAGCCTCCCCATTCCACCTTTACACCGTGGTCAACTATCAAGTCAGTCAAAAGGATCACTGCTATATTGCATCTAAAAACAAAAAAATAGTTTGTTAGAAGAACGTAACATTAACTTTACGAAGAGCTGATAAGAGCTTAATATGCTACTAACCAGTATTCTTTCTTAATTCTACAAACATCCACAAAGTTGTATTATACATAATGAAGACAGAAAAACTTTAGTCTTCCAAATTAAAAGGCTGAGAAATCTTAGACTGCTAGACCTGTGAGTAAAACCCCAGAAAACAAATGTACTATCTACTGTGTTTAAATCTACTGCCTTTTGATCTGTTACCTTTAAATTACTATATTTGTGCACCACAAATTAAAACGTAATGAAATGCCATCAGCATTGTTAAAACAGTTACCTGTGAAGAGACATGCCCGGAGGAGAAGTTTCAGGCAAGTAATCCACCAACGGTGACCAGCAACCTCCAGTAGGTGGAAAAGGTAGAGGCTCTCCTTGGTTGTGCTCCATCACCTTCAACCGCCAGTTTGAATACAGAGGCATTGAATCACCTAACACAACAGATAATTAAATCAGAAATACATATATAATAAATTTCTGAATTATATAGTCTTCTAAAGAAATATTTTTAAATTCTTGAAAAGCTGAGAGCTGAGAGGGGGCAAGGGGGAACTAGCTGCAAACAGTAGTAGTTGAACACAGTTAAAAAAAAAGTGGTTATTTCTTTTAGCATAAGGATGACTCTACAGAAGCCATGCACAAAGCAGAATAAGATTTTGTTGAACAGGTTCATAAAAGCAATGGATGCACATCAGGAACATGGATGCACATAAGGAATAAAAGGCAAAGTGATCTAATATAATTCCTTGAATTTCAAACCTCATGTCAGATAGGGAGTTAAGGCTGGGTCCCAAGATCGTACTGAACTCATTCTGAAGAGCTGCATTTCATTACAGGATAAGGAATCATTCCTCAAGAGCACCTCTTTATAGGTCTTGCTAGCAAAAATCTACCAGTTCTACGTGTCAGATAGTGGGTTCTCTATGCCGTCCTGATATATGGGGTAACTCGGAACTTGCCCCTTTTACAACAGCGTAGCCCAATCCCACTGCTTGACAAAACTCAATAAATTTGTCAAGAAGAACACAGAAAGACATTTAGTTTTTGATTAAGTAAGCTTCAAAAGTGGAAAAACCACACCAACTATTTGGTACGAGAGTATACTGTGTTAGACATCCAAAATATTTTTCTGTTTTTAAATGAGATGTCTTGGACTTCACACCGATCAGGTAAGGCTAGAAACAAGTACGAGACTGCCTCAACAGTTCAGCGTTTCAGTCATTCTATCAGTTGTCCTTTCGGAAGTATAGCTGCAGAAGTTTCAGAAGTTCACACTTGAATCAGCTTGTTATCACACCTTCTTGACTGGAAGTGACAAACTTGTTACTGATGGAATATGTGAATTACCACCTGCTTCAGGATACTCAGTGTTGCTACCACGAACAGCAAACAAAGATGAAAATGACCACAACTGTGATATTGGACATCACCCATCCAAGCAGTAATAAACACACTGGCTGCCCAGAAGGTCCACCAACCTGTTACTGACCCAAAGTTTAGCAGATCTGCATCAGTATGCCCAGCCTTTACAACACGCTCTGTAAAGGACATTATGTTCCACTTTCTTGAAAGAGGCAATACAAAATCCGTATTTACTCTAACCTTTACAGTCTGCACAGAATCAGTCGTTAAGGAGTGCAAAAGGAGATCCTAAAGGACTCTGTAGCTTCAATACATCATGGGACACACTAGGTTTCATACTGACAGGCAATGCTCAAAATGCAGAAATTTGCATCCCGTTGTTCAGCAGCACAAGAAAGGTACGGAAAAGGCAGTACTATATCATGTGCTGTACCATACCCAAATAACTTAACTGGTAGCAAAATCAACTGTCAATAAAAAAATTGAGTGAAACCCAAGAAGACAGTCTGTGGGAGCACTATAATGATGTGGATCAGACTAAAATACATCTGGTAATCCCATGCAGGGTTAAAGTACAAAGTCATTTTAATTACTAACAGCTTGTTAGCTGAAACAAAAGTTTCAGTCAAACAAGTACTCTGACAAAGCATAAAGAACCCACTAATGTAACGCATCATTTACTGTCTGACCACTGTCTTCATTTTTACCTGCTTAGCTCTCCCTAGGACTGACACAATGATTACACGATGATTTTGTATTAGACACTGGTACAAAAGTACCAACAGTTAATATGCCTCCATTAAATACAAGTCTCCAAAAGTATATGGAGTTTCAGGAGAAATTTCTACCTCTTTCCTTACCTGTGCACCTCAGAAAAAACAGACCACAGATCACAAAAAATAACCCAAAACATATTTTCAAAGCTTGAAAATTAGAGGTACACAACAAGATCCTTTTTCCCTGCTATATTTTGTACCCTTTTATTTTTTTAAACAGGCCAAGGACTGCTATCATTTAAAAGTACAATTACTTCTAATTTTATGGGTTTTTTAACTTCTTTTCCATCATATTTTTCCTCATTCATCTCATCTTCCTCCTACTAATCTCTCTCCTGTTTCTTCTGCTTAACCATCTATCTTATCTTTCGTGTTCGTACTGGCAAAGAAAATAGAGTAAAACTGCTTCATTTGGGAAGATGTTCGAACTCATTCCAGAGGACAAGGGAAGGAAAGAAAGTGTATTTATCTTCCTTGCACATGCCACTGTAATCAAATGTAGCTAGACTTCAATAGCAGTACTAAAAAACACCTTATTTTTTAATAGGTTCATGCAAAACCCACTATTTTCTCACGTTCCATAACCTTCAGCAAAAGTATTAACTTGTGAAAATTTTATTTTCTATCCACAGAAATATTTTTAAATTAAAATATTACTTTTTTCCTCTTCATATGATCCTCCAGAGCTGCTGCTGTAGCGAGATTCTAGTCTGTGGTGCTGGCGGTTTAAGTTACTGTTCAACCCACTGTAGATGTCTAGATGTACGTAACTGTAGGAACAAATAAAGCAGCACTAGTAACTGACATTCTGTGACAAAATTTAATCAGGGTCTCTCAGTAAAACTGTATTTCAACAAAACTAAGTGTTATGCAAAAATATTTCATCTTACAAGGACAATCACTATGATGCCAAAGCATCTCAGCTGAATAAGATGGACCTCCTGTTGCAATGCTAGATAAGGGGATTCAAGGAGATAATCTACTCTAAGCTATATTTCTATTAGGTCATTTTCATTAACATTTAAATACATTAAAAATTTTGTTACCATTATACATAAGTAAATATCTTCTCACTTGAGCAAAATAATGAAATTCCTATTTGATTTGGCACTGACATCTCTCTCTCTCTCTCTCTCCACACACAGAGTCCAAGATCCTGCCTCGCTAATCTGATAAACTATAAATAAATCAGAGAAATGAGAGTGCTAAAAGCACAATTTCCAAGCTGTTTCTACCTAAGTTTCTAAAATTCTCTCCTCCTGGCAAGTCTAAGATGTACATGGTATATCTCATCGAGAAGCATATACCCTGGGGGGGTGTTCGACAACCATACGGCATATGCCAAAACTTGCAGAGATTTTCAAAACTGCCTTCATTATTTTACAAGTTTCTTCAGCTCCAGCCCCCATAGCAGCCAAATATTTGTCTGTGCCTTGCTAGGCTGAATTCTGAATGACACCTCAGATTCCATAGTCTTCCGTGATTTATTTTCACACAGCCCCTCCCCTGCCCCTCCAATTTAACTGAAGTGTTCAACTGGGAAATTCTGTTGGAAATATAATCAGTAAGGCTCTCAAACAAGTCATCACAAAATAAACTGGTTTGTGAATTTACTGCATAGTAGCTACTCTACAGTCGGCACATATGCATATTTTTCTGTGCACGCTTTTTCTCATGCTAGTTATAGAATCCCTACTCCCTTTTGACTTTAAAGTTAGCTATCTCATATTTAACACAAAATGAGAGCGTGCCCACAGTCCATTACCGTTGAGCTCCAAGTCCACACCCTGACTAATTTTATGTCAGCTGTTTGCTTTCTACCACTCTCACACGGGTACCACTGTCTGGCAAATTTCTCAAAAGACTGTTCTTAAGAAGCGCAAAAATTAGGAAGAGAGGCATCCGTTTTAAAGCTAGCTGGAAGGGATCTTGGCACAGATGCCAGGCATCCAAATACCCTCACTGGGAGAATAAACTAGCTTTCAACACCGTTGATTTCCAGGGAGCTAGGAAACCAATTTGTGAATTGGCTACATTACTAAACTAATAACATTTGCCCTTGATGTATCCATATACATCTGCAGTATAATTTCTCTCACGTAAACATATACAATCCAGTGTAATATTAGCTAATTTAGGCATCGATAACAATCTAGCTATAGTAATACAAAGCCTGACCTGGATTGGTCCCTTAATGTATTCAGTTTCTTCCACAGCTTTTTGAGTTTAAATTACAATTGAGGCTGCTACTGTTAATCCCAAATAGTATTCCAGTTCTGTTGCTCAAAACTTATTTATAAAACTTACACGTATTTCCTGCAATGTAGACATACCTGGAGCCATTGAGACGCAAGTGTTTATAGTACCTACCAAGAATTCCTGTGATTCAACTAATAACTGCTCTTTGAGAAGATACTTACTTCTCTTCAATATTGTCTTTTATATGTTTACTGTCAGGGTTGCCATCCGTGGGAGCTACCATTGTATTGCTACTAGAAGTGGTACCTGTGAATTATGGATAAAGAAAAAGATTGGTCAATAAAAAAGAAAAGCAGTCTTAAGCGCTACGCAATGACCCTTATTTACTGGTCCATGCCAAGAGCCCTAACCAGGTTTATACTACAGCAACTGGCACAAATACAAACTGAGCCACAGAAATTACTTTCACGTGCAAGAAAAAAATTGTTGTTTAGACTATAACATTCTGAGCTGCTATCATAATTCCACTAACTGGAAAAAAATCAAAAGAATCCATTCCAGAATCTCCGAGTCTTCAATGTAAAGTAAGTAGAAAGGCTTGTTTTTGAAGCAGGATCTAGAGACCTATTTCTTTCTTTCCTGTATGCTATACCTCATAGTAATCTGTAAAATGTAGCCGGACTTCGGTATGCAGTTAATTCAAACCACAAACAGATTAGGGATTAAAACCAAACAGCCCGCAGTGAAGCTTGTATCGATTTATTTTTAAGAGAAACTTGCAAGCATCACACTGAACAGATGACCACAACTGGAAATAATTTTTGCATCCTCCAAACAGATTTAGCTACTCTCAATTACACTTCAGTGCAAGAGCCCCATTTGTTTTTTTCATACTTTTTAAACACTTTCATGAACAAGCACCAATGCATCCACCTTGTGATCCAGTAACCCCTATGTGATAGGCCCGGGCTGACTCACAACATTGACAGCTTTGCAGCACACAAGCTGTGTCCTTGCTTAGATCCCCTCCCATCCATGTCTTCTGGGGCTCACTTTGAAAGATGCTTCACCAAAACCAGACAGCTTTTCCCCACATTTCTCGGCATGTTCTTGGATTGAAGCATGAGGTAGACACTTTTTGTATTTTCAGTGGGGGTTTCTTTGATGATTGATCTATTGTTAACTGTTAATTATTTCTAAATAAATTCTCCTACATAAATTCACTTAAATCCTCTTGAATAAATGATGCAGCTTGTGTCTATAACAGAATTTACAATATAACAACTTACATGGATTTAAAATTATATACATTTTGTCAGTTGTTTGACTGAATTGACATAAAAGTGACATAGTGAGGGTAAACCGTGCAAGATCTGAACATAGACAAAGCCTAACAAATACAAACCTGTTCCTTGTCAACCACTCAGATGTTCTTTAATAAGAACTCTGGATACACCAAAAACTGCAGACCTTGTAAAACGAGCTTTGTGCCTTAATTTATTTTTAGAAACAGAACATTGTATTCCTATTGAATATTTACAGATGAACTCTAATATTGTAACTGATTGATAAGAGCATGTTTATCATTGACAATAATAAAAGTTTAAGTTAATAAATTCTCACCTGAAGTGACAGAGGGGATTTTGTAACTGGAAGTAATGCGGTAATATGGTGGATTATCCATATGGGTGACTCCTGAACTGACAGGATCTGTAAGCTGAAGTTCACTCACCAGCTCTTCTAGTAGTTGCATTGTTTTATCTCTACCCAAATAAACAATAACTTTCTTTACCTGCCATCAAAAAGAAGTATATGTATATAAAATAGTATGTACATAAATAAAATTCTTATTGCAGTGACTTGATTTAAATAAAAAAAAAGGAAAATAGGAGATTTAAATACCACAACTTGTTAGAATCAATAGCTTGATCAAATGGGTTTTGAGGGGGCTTGGGGTGGGTTGGTTTTTTTTTGTTTTAATACTTAGTCATGTGAGAATAATCACACTGTCCCTACATGGCATGCAGGTACTTTATTTTACTATATTATCTGTCTGCTCCTGCAGGACTATCCTAAATTACAGAATGGGAAAAAACAATTAATTCCGCAAATGCTCAAGGCCTTTATATACTCTGATAAGAATGAACACCTAACTATAGCAATATTTTATTAAGCATATAGTAATTAAGGATTCTCCACTACATCTTACTTCAGCAAAATAACCTTGGTGACTGCTAAGCAGCAGCAGATGGCTGCTAGTCAGCAATTACTCTAGACACCAATAACTTCATAGTTTTTTTTCTTACATTTTCTTGAGTCACTACTGCTCAATGAGTTATTTCCATCCTTTTGAGAGAACTCAAAGATGAATGGTAAGCAAGTGAGCCAGGGCGTTTCACTTGTGGAACTACTTTGTCACCTGGTTCAACCCATACACGCAAAGCTTTTGGGCTGCAACATTAAGCTCGATTTCCCGATTTGCAATGAAAACAATTGTCAACCAGTGAAGAAATTAAACTGTCCTTAGTAAGAACTTAATAATATTATAGGTCCTGATGGTTTACTTCATATTTAGTTTTTTTCACTATTAGCAAAACCTGTAATAATTTTTTAATTAAAACACTACTTATGGAACTATCTTAATTCTTCCTAATGAACAGAGACCAACTGCTGCACTAGATCTACGTTTTATGATGGAAAGAAGTTGTCCAGTGTATAATCCTAATAAAATTAATCTAAAGTTAGCAATCAAACTCCTAAGTTTCCTTTTTACGACAAAGGAACAAAAAATGCTAAGAAAGATGTAGACATTTTAATGAGTTTTTTCAATTTTTTGTTATTTACTGACTAAATAAGGTCCACCTGGTATACCCTGAATTTTGACAATTTGTTACTGACAAAACGGCTAGCAGACTGCTTCAGACTTATCACCCTGCATAAATCGCAATAGTCAGTAAGTTGTCTTAAGGAAGCCTCAGCTATCTTTAGGGTGTGATACGCTTTCTGGTTTATTTCCTTTCTCAAGCCCATACCATGAATGCCAGGTTTAACCGAAACTGACACCGAAATTTCGACACAGATGTCCAAAGTAACTCAAACAAAAGAATTGAATTTGATTTGTTCGTAGTATTTAGTGGTCATAAAATATGAGGTGACACTATTATGCAGTTAGAGATTTTGACACTAGAAATCCTACCTCACATTTTTTGTTTGGTCATCTTTGTTACTAGACACACAACTCATTTTAAAAATATCAATGGCACTAAGGAGACACATATCACATACTCACATAAGGCAAAAGGCTGGGCTCACTGTTCACTCCACAGATACTGATCAAGAAGTGCAAAATTATTTTCAGATTCTTTGGCCAGCTGTCTGCCAAAGTAGTCCAGACATTTTCTATCTCCGACCAAGCCACCTCATCACCATACTAGAAAACAAAATAAAGATCTCTCCTGAAAACTCCAGTAGAAAACATTGTATTTGAAAGTAAACTGTATTGACAAAGTGGGACAGGCTCTAGAAAAAGGAGACACAAATCCTGAAAGAAGCTGCTGCCTTTTTAACATTCCAGAATGAAGCTTTCACATACATTCATTTTGATAAACACATTCCGGAAATAACTATTTTTCCTTTATAGCTATAAATATATAAAAATCTATCTGAACATATTTGTACATATTATATATTTTATTTATATATAATATATACTTTTATACATTATATAAGCATATAAGTATTTATTTATATGTGATTTTATTTCTATTTTTATATATTTATTTACTTATAAATTTTAAAAAGCTATCTAAATTTAGCAGAGACACATTCTCCCAGTTGCTGATAACCCTCAATAAAATTCCACGGACCACAGGCTGCCAAGAGTTTTTAATTTGTAGCTTAAAACATGATCTCTCATCAGTAGGATTCAAAGATATCAAGAATTGGCAGGAGCACTGCACGTGACCAAAACTTTTTCTCTGTTGGAAGTGGCTATCACAGGAAGGAGGAGGGTCTATCAGCCTCTGGCAACAAGACTGGTTCCAAAACTCCTCTTTTTGAGATCATAGGTACACAGGCCACTTGGTATTATCTATCCAGCTAGACATCTATACTGCAAAACAACAGTTATATAGTTTTACTATACATAACTATGTAGGTGTATATATATAATAATTACTGTAACATAAATACTATTTCTCGCAATACCTCAAAACTATATGGTACAACTTGGGTATACATAAGCAACTCAACAAATATGAATAAACTCTTGAAAGTTTGGTAACACAGTATATCCGAAGAGTATTTTCTCACACCCTAAACACAACAATCCACTGGAACAAGACAGAGCACTTAAGTCATTAGTTTTACCTTTGCGGTCATATACATCAGATTGTTCAGAACCATAGCTGTAGCCTGCGGTGACCCCCAGCCTTCTCCTCGCAGCCATCGTCTACTGTTCACCATTATTTCTCTGTCTTTCAAAGAATCTTCTTCATCTTCGTCTTGCCGACGTATAGTTGGCAAAGGTTTCAAGTCTACCAACTCAATATTGTTCATCCACGGCAGCAGATAATGCAGCATCACCTGTCTCCCAGCTGGGTGAGCCGTTTGGATTCTCTGACTTACTTCTGTCATTCAAAAATTAGGTACATACAGAAATTACAAATCAATAATGAGAATCGTTTTGGTAATAACAACAACCATGAGCCCTGCAGACCACACTGATATAAAGTAATTCTGAAACAGACATAATTTTTCGGTTTAACTAACTAGAGCTAATTGAAGACACTGCTGACAAACAGTATGTTGAAGAAACCATATTAGCATATGCATACATATCTATTGCTCTAATTGGAGGAGGGAACTGAAAACCTACAGCATGTAAAAATGTAAAAACTTTGGCAGAAAAGCATTTAAAATTTCTTCTCCCTCATATTAGTCCTAGTAGTTTTTTTAATTGATGTGAGATGTTACTATTCTGCAATTGTTTAAAAAGGCTATGGAAGAATATTTTTAAGCAATCTGCAGTACATAATAAAACACTAGAAAGAATAATAGAAGAATAATTTTTAAAAAGTTGAAAATTATTTCTCTACTGTGATCTTTCATGGCTATTAGAAAGTTGATAAATGTATCTTTGATTCATGTTGTTTCCTCTTGAATATATTTCAAAAACAAGTAAACAAAAATTGTCACTCAGTAAATTTCATTTTCTCCATTCATTATGATGATGTTATCTTGTTGTCCTGATTTTAGAGAATTACATGTAAATTAATTATTGAAACATAAGAATTAGATGTTTTGTACAATGCTTTTGACCTGATGAAGTTGTTTGTTTTTGTTTAAAAACCATACCTGAGAAGATAGCAAGTGTTAGTTCAGGATAAGTCCTTGCTAATTCTTCTGACAGTTGATAATACGACACAGAATAGAGATGTGGTAAAGGAGAAGGCTGACCCAAAACCCCATCCGTCCGCTGAACTTCCAGTTTATGAGCATAACGGAACATCTTTGGTTCCAAGATCTATAACAGTAATGTTCAGAATTTGAAGCTAAGTATAGAGTTAGAGTGAAAATCTTTATATAAAATCACCTCTTGAAATCCATGTAGCTACTCTCATGTAATGTCTCCTGTTTATGCAGATCTCCACATATGTACAGTATTCACCAACACTGTGGTAATTTCATAGACAACTAGCTAAGATTCACTCCACTTGATGAGTTTTCAGCAACAAATTTCAGAAATCTGCTTTCATAAAATACCGTATTAAATATAAATTTCTCTATAACAAAATGTGAAATACTATTTAACACTTGTATTTCCAAACAATATCAATTTCTGCTCCTCTGTGAGACATGGATGGGAGCAACGTAATCTTTGATGTGGCAGAGATGCAGCAGGAGGCTGAAGCAGTTTGATACTTTAAAAGTCAGTTTTGGCTGATCTTAAGCAGTGATGTTCACTTGAGAAGAAAGATGGGGCTAAAAGGGAGGGTGGTGTCAGTAATGACATCAAGAGGGGTGTCACTTCAGTGGGGACTTTACTGTTGAATTTAGCTGACAACAAAAACCTTTGAAAAACCCTCCAAGACTCATGGACTGAGCCACCAACAGCACAGACTGATTTATTTATTTTTAAACACTAATGCTGCCTGTAAGATTAAGCTTACCACTAAATGACCTTGGAAAGGAATATACAATAGTAAATTAAATGGATAACAAGATTTTCACTACCATCTCTCCACCCAGATAGATGAAAAGATGTTGGTACTAATGCAAAAATCAGACATCTAACTGCTACCCCAGCAGACAAAGCAAAGGGACAGAAAGCAATATACATCTCTGAGGTGCTTTTGGACAAATGGAGCTATATACCACTCTGTTTCAGGGCCAAACCAGAAGAATCTTGATTTAGATTTTGTCTCTTGAAAAAGCAGATTATTATGAAAATACAAGTCTTGAGTGCTTAATTCACAAAACCAGACATGCTTCCACTGAAATCTATTTGTGCTAGGTAAGGATCTGGCCTAACCATGTACTAAAATAGAGGAAAAAAAATACATTATATTTCATTACTGAACAGATAATCAAATAATAACAGAATTTTTTTTAAATGCACAGTACTTTTCTTATTTTAAGAGAAAAAAAATTAATCAAAATTTGCTTACAAACCTGTAATAGTTGCATAGCAACTTCATAGATAGCCCTAGTAGAATCAGCTGCTTTAAATAGTATCAGATTCAGGAGGGTCACTGTATCACACTGGTAATCCCTAGGGAAAAAAATGGCAACTGTGAAATAAGTAAAATTACATTTGGCTTTTTAAATTTGGATTTATTAAAGTTTAGTTTACAGGGGATATGTATGGGATAACATTTTGAAAAGTTTCTCTAGTGACACACACACAAACAGGGGTGACTTTTTCTCTTTGGGGGAGAAAAAAACCCAGTTCTACATGAAAGCACACTTTGAAATGGAAGTTTAAAGCTTTAAAAAATGTTGTAGTACCTGTTCTGGAACACGCTGGCTATGGCTTTAAAACAGCCAGCTGCTACCCGCTTGGAACCCGTGTAACACCGGTCTACGGCCCAGTACATGAGGTTACTCTGGTCAGGGTTGAGTTCCAAGAGCAGCATGACTGCTTCACAGCCTAGCTGGTGAACCTGTATTCCAGAAAAGAACCAACATATATTTATAAATATAGAAAAAAAAAAGCAACTTACAAAAATGGCATAAAATAGGGAAATAGATATTTACTTTAAAAAAAAAATACAAACAACTGCAATACACAAAATTTGTTCCATCTAAAAACAATGAGACCACAGCTTAAAATAACAGGTAATTCTATCGAACTGTTTAATGTTCAACTTGCACACACAATCATAAATTATTGAAGCAAATAACCAGATAGCTCTACTGGCTTTTTCCTCAGTTCCAAGGCTACCTTGAGCTACATACTATTTTCACTTGTCTTACTACAAGCTGAACACTGACCCGAAAGCATCAGATACAGAAAAGCACTCAAACATATGCAGGAATTCCAATGGGATACAAGGGATGGATCTACAGGGAGACTTGCGGCTTCTCTTGAACCAAAGTAGCCCACTGGAGCTGTATTTTTATGCATAGTATTAGTGCAATGGAGGCCTTATCTATTAAATCGAAAGCTTGCCTTACTGCTTAGATGTAAAGCTTGGTCTTCCTAACCCTGCAGGACCCCCAATGGACTCTACAGTCTCACAAGAGTTCATGTTCAAAATCATCTCCTTTAAATTTCTAAAAGATCTGCTTATTACTATAACTTAACCTAGCTGATTAGTTTATAAACAATACATGATGTTTATAAACGATACACTCCTTGCCCTTTCCTCTTCCATCTGTTTTGTCTGTTCTTAAGACTGTGATTAGGGACTGCCTTCCTCAACAGGGTGAACACACATATTAAGGACAGTGCAAAAATATGCACTACTAAAACAGCTTTGAGCTTAAGCCACTCTAAAGCATTTAGGCCAACCTGACCGCAAAACTCATTAAAGCATACGTTGCAGGCACTGATAGTTGCAAAGCAATGTTGACATCGCCTGTATTACCTTTTTATCTTGTGAATCCAAAATATTATCCAGCCATTTGTATAAATAGCCATCAGATGAGAGCCCGACGTTATCTGCAACAGGGCCACAACACAGTACAGCAGACATAGCCTTTGGAAAGTAATTGAAAAACACTACATTTTAATAACTTGGATACAGGAAGTGGTTTTACCAAGTTGAGTAAAATATCAGAAAACTAACTTCTATTCAATCAAGGGAGGAAGACCAAGGCTAATAAAAAACTCTTTAGCATCTTATTCAAGAAATCATCAAATCCTATTTTTCTCAACTCCGAAATACAAGGAACTGTCAATACTGAAATGCTGACATACATAACAGTTAATATGTCAGTTTGATTGTTAATGAACTTTTACACCAAAGCCTTTCTCCTTAGGCAACTGAGGCCTAAAGTCATGCAAAGTGAACATTTAGTAGTAATTTTAAGAAATGCCTATAGCAAGTGCAACAGTTTATGGTATTAAAAAAAGCCAAACTGTCATAAAAAGATATGTAGGCAAAAGAGAAAAAGTCATGAATGGCAACAAGGATGTGAAAACCACATCCAAACCCCCGAAATACTAAATTTGCATTAGATAAGTCAACATAACAATCTATTTCCAAAATTCAAAAGTGCTAAAATACCTTTAATGCACAGTATTGGTGTCTGTTTATTCGCATGTTCCTATCACTGTATCTGTCCAGGGGAGTAAACATGATACTAAAAGGACCTGCCCAATGACTGAACAACATAAATAGACTGTGGCGTAGACTCTGCTGTGGAAAGACACTTCTTCTCTGGTGTACTGTAAGAAAAGCAGCCAGTTAGACACACTCCTTTTGTCATTCTTTAAAATAAAGTACAGAAAACAGAAACAGACCCAAACAATGAATATAAAAGGAAAAAACCAATGTAAAGACACAGTATTTCAACATCATAATAGCTGGATGTAGGTTTACTATTGTCCTGTTTAATGCCACTAGTGTACAAAAATTTTATTTATTTATAAAATACTTGTACTATGTAATATTGTACTATTGTTATATTTATTAGTCTGGAGAATTTAAATGCACTACCAACCAACAAGACTTTTGCTAAATAAGAAAACTACTTGTACATTTACAAACAGTACCAAAAATGCCTCTTAACAACTCATGCTGCTGAAGTCATATTCAAAACTGACAACATAAATTACTTTTATGAAAGTATTCTGAAACTTCAGAGAAAAGCTGGATTTTTGTTTAGTTTCTGATTGTTTGCTTTTGTGGTTTTTGTAAATGTACTGCACATTAAATACAGTCATCAGAAGTCATTAAAGCAGTTTTACATACCTGGAACATTTTGAATGATATTTGCCACTAAGGCACTAAAATGGCATCGGATATCTTTCAATGTATCAGAATCCTTTTCATTTTCTGCTTCTAGCAGTTGTCTCGTTAGATCGACATACTCAAGTAAAGTGTTGTTGAGGGAATGTGTTTCATTATCAAGGCCACCGCTTGCACTTAAAAATAAAATTTAAAAAAAATCAAACAGTATGATAAATACATACAACGATTTTTGAAAACAATCCTTACTTTTTTCTCTTCAAAAAAATCCTACAACCTCATCACTGTAAATATTTAATTCAAAGTCATTTCTTCATCCAACTTTATTACAGTATTAAATAAAAAACTCTAGTGAAAGCAAACTAATAATGAAGCCTCATTATCAGAAGTCACTCAGCCTTCCACAGAATTAGTTCTTATACTGGGGACAAATGTTGAGAATAATAATAATTAAAAAACCAAATAATCAAGCCCTCCCCCCCTCAAACCCATGCCAATTTATAAACCAGAAAAAATAATTACTACTACTTGACTATAGACATCCATATTACATACTGCTTTTGGGGAGTCAGTCAAGATGTTCACTACTTCATGACATGCTATTGACTATTAGCAGATGAAAGCAGTTTATTGGTTTCATTTATTCATTTCCCGTCTTCATTGCTTTAGCATCTGACTAGACATCTGTACTAAACTAAATATGGAGATTAAAGACTGCATGTGATTCAAACCTGCTCTCTTTTGAAAAACAATTTTTAGAAGGGGGATTCCTTTCCTCTCAGCTCCCTCCACCATCTTTCCACATTTGTACTGAAGTCAACTAAAAAAGCATGCCTTGCACACCAAAGGCAAGATGAGGAGGTTAATGGTAGCCCTTAATTGCTTGCTAGCTGCCACCACAGAGTCAGACTGGCCTCAGAGAGAAAAGCTGACAAAGTTCCAGGGTGCAGACTGTGGTTAAGAGATATTTTACATACGCTAATTAAACACCAGTGAGCACCTTAAAAGATAAGAAAGGGAGAGTACGATTTTAATGGCTGCACTCTGAAAAATCAGCATGCCGAAGGGAAGAACGGCATTTTAACAATGCTTCTGAGGCAACATTCTGAAATATACTGTAGTAGCTTGCTTAAAGATTGAGAATTTCACACTGATTATATTGCTAAGGTTGACAAATAAATGTTGAAGTATCATTGTCTAAGAGAACAGGAGGAGCTAGCCTAACCATCTCCTGGCCTGCTTGCTCTTACACAATTCCACCTGCACAGAAAAAAATTTCTAAGAGACTTGTAAAACATATGCCAGAATTTTAAGTCTTCTTTCAAAGTGTCCCTACACAAGAAGCGTAAACTGAGAAAAAAAACAACCAAACAAACAACCAACCCAGTTAACATTCTGCCTCCCTCAGAACGAAAACGGTCCAGTATTAATGAGCAGTAGCCTCCTCTGCATAGGACGCGCTGACTAGCATCAGGATTCCAGGTGAGGAAGAATTCCAGACTGATTATAGAGTAGTTGTAACTTGTGTTTTTTGATTTGTGTAACTGGTGCCATGTTTGAGCACACACAAACAGAAAGGAACATGACACACTGCTTGTACAAAGCAATGTCCCAGGGAATAGCAGCATTTTAAATAAAACACAGACCACAGTGACAAAGGGTATGGGGGAGGGAGGGATTAGAAAGCCAGCCAAATTCCAAGTTTTATAAAACCATGCCTATTTATATAGTGGTATCCTAAAACTCACTGAAGTATTTTGCCTGCTTGTTATACTGAATCATAAGAATGCTAGTGACTTTATACAGAAGCATAAACAACATCTCATCAGTGCTGCCCCTACCTGTGACTAATGACACCAGCATCTGCCAACAGTTCAAATATTCGTACTAGTTGTACTCGTAAAATATCTCGACGCCTGCGCCGTTTCATGTTCTATTCAACAGAGGAAACACAAAATTAAACGAAGCAGAGGAAAAACTAAGTATAAAACCAGCTTGGCACATAAGAGCATTATTATATCTATACTACAACTGGCATCACTTATCAGGGGTGCCAACCTTTTAAGATGAGTTAACAAAATTACGAGCAATTTTAATAAACCAGACAATGAACAAAATTTTTCCCTGTTACAACTCTAAGATATATACTAGGTTTGCTATTAGATGTAATATCAAAATAATGGGTTTTATTAGTCTCTTGTCACAAAGTGCAACATATAAAACAATGAAGTACAAATGCCAATCTATCTACATATTTGCACACAAGACTGACAAAACGCACTATAACCCAGTAACATTTTAAACCAGAAGTGATGTTCCTTCCCATCATCTGTATTTAATTTCAAATTTATTAATAATAAGATTATGACAGTTACAACAAAAAATACTACGTAATCATCTCTGAGTTTGTGTTTGCAGAGACTATTATTTCTATGAATACTTACTGAGGCTTCTAAACCTTGCTGTAAAATACGCTCTCCATCAGAAAATTTTTAGTCAGAGCAGTCAATCAGGTGAGCTTACAGCCTTTTTCATTTAAAAAAAAAAACCAAACAAGAAAGCTGGTAGACAGCAGAACTCAATTCTGTGTCTTAGGTACTACTACTGTGGGCATGTTACTGATGATATAATGAAGTAACAACGGTATAAAACTATGCTTAGGTAAAAGGAACTAAAAGAATGTGGAAAAGGTCACATTTTTTCATCACTGAAAACAAAACCTCTTTGATTCAGGAATAATACAGAGCTCAAAACAAACACAAAGCTCTTCTAATGTAAACACCTCACAATCATTTTAAAAAGTAACATCTCACCTTCTTATCTGGTATACTGACAGTTTTTAGATGCAGAAATTAAAGAACAAAACTAACATTTATTTACTACCATTAGTGAGAAGATAGTTAAAACTGTATACTGAATATAGTGGAAAATATCCAATTACCTCTGGCCTTCTTTCAAGTGCTTCCTTAATTATAGGATGTAATTCTTCTATTAGATCCCTGAATTAAAATAAAAGAATTAAGAGAATAAAAACAACCATTAAATTAACATCTCAACTGAAAGATGCTGATGCAATGCTGACAGAAATCAGACTAGTCTCTATGAAAACTGAAAAGTAATGTGCTATGACGCTGTTACATTCCCCATTTGCTCTGAAGCTCCACAGTCTTTATTACTACTCAGAGTTCCTTCTGCCAAACTAAGACTCTCTTATGACTCCAAAAAGGGGAAAAGGGAAAGGGTAAGGAGATCGGTAGTATGAATCTATGCAGACCAAATACTAAGGTAAAAACATATTGTTTTTACTTTAATATTTGTTAAAACAGTATCCACCGCCTCCACTTTAAGACTTGTTGGAGTGTGAAACATTTTTCCAATTCCTGTGCTATTGTAATTCAGACATCAAAAGCATAAACCTCTTCAAGTTGTCATGGTAAATGACTGACTCCTCTGCTACATCATTCAAAGTTTCTCCTTCAGAGAATGGGTCCAGGTGATCAGAAAGCTGCACAAATTTTTGCGGTGCGCTCAATTACACGAGACTCGAGCATTGTTAGGGATTGTTTTATACTTTCAAACATAGAAAACACAGAAAAGAATTTGGAAGAAGCACTTTTTGTGCTAAAACATAGTACTTCCAATGGAGAGCAAGACACCTAGATAAGTTCATGTGATCAGTAACAGAACAAAGAAGAAAAAGAATATTCTAGCAAGTTTAAGTGGACTGCATGTAATATATAATGAAAAAAGTTCCTAAGCAAAAGATAACAAGTGGGGAGGCACAGTGCTTAAAAAAACAAAACAAAAAACAAATCAGTGCAGAGCTGCAATGGTGAAAGGCGGGCTACAGCTAGTATCTGCTGTGAGTACGCACATTGGACAGAGGAAAAAAGCTAGTCATCAGAAACAAAACAGAAAATTCAGAATAAAGAAATCAGAAGACTGATGAGAATCAGATTTTTTAACTTTGCTGAATGAATTGTTTCTAATTTAGAAAACAAGAATTTCTGATGAAATCCTTTCTGAAAGCATTTTCTAGACATGTAGAGGACCATTATGATTTAAACTGTTCGGCAAAGTCTTGCTTTGCTCCTTCCTGGTAGGACAATAAAGTCAGATATGATACAAAATGAGGTTATCAAAGGTGCAAAACAGAATACTGTAACTGAAGACTTGGCATTATGGTTTCAGACACATCTTTGGCTCCTCATCTGCTGTAATATGGGACAACAAGTGATTGGAGAGAAGCATCATCTCATTGGAAACCAAGAGTGTTAGCAATCCCTGGTTTCTTCTGCAGAAGCAGAGTTGGTTTCTATAGCATGGTACAACTTCATAACTCTCCACTATAAGAGGTTGGCTGCTGTCAGAGAACACCTGATGCTGAGCACTGGCCTTCCCAGGAAGTTTTCTTCCCCTCAGATGTTCTCCCTATTCATCCATCCTCCATAAAGAGAGAGCTGTCAGTTGAGGACAGTGGCATAGAGATCCATTTTTAAACTCATGGCTTCCTGGCATAGAGCTGCCTTTTCACCTCAGTGGATTTGTAATACACATTGACAGTACAGCACATTAGAATCTGAAGAAAAGTAAATTTCAGTCGAGGTAGGAATGCCACGATGGCTCGACAGACCATTTTGAATTCGACATTTATATAAAGACTTGTCACAGTAGGGTAACCACAAGTTTTGGATTATGATCTGAATCCAGGTAAGTTGAACACGATGTATGAAATTAAATTGACAGAACAAGTGACTTGGCACAAATTTAATTCTGCTACAGTAGATCACAGTTACTGGAAGCCAAACTAATCCACATAGACTTGTCGTATATGTCCACATATACTTGTATGTATGAGAATGTACGAGAAAGGTGTATTAGTTATGAAGTTACAGGAAGTTTACTCAGAAAAAAAAAGAAGGGAGAGGGATGCACCACAAATTTTAGAAACTTCAGCACTAGTCAGAAAACAGTTGTAACTGGTATTTTTTTTTAGCTTGATCCAAAAATCTCTTTTTAGAATACAGTTATCATGAAACTCCTACACACAAAGAGCTCAGAAACATATGTGTGTTGGCAATACCAATAAGGAAAGTTTAGTAACTCTTATAAACATGATTACAATTAACATTTCAAACGTTAATACCCCACAGTCTGTTCTTTCATATAAGGGCAGCCTTTAATATCAATAAAAAGCAGCTGTTTATTGTTTCAACTAACTTCTTTTTCTTTATGCAGACATGACCTCTACATAAAATTATTTCAACCTCTAACAATCTTTATCACACCACTAAATGCTAGAAAAGACAATGGTAATCAGTTTTCAGAGCTTTTGTAAAATTCTTAAAAGAAAAAAAAGCAAACCTTTTTTTCTGAGCTCTGATTCCCCAGCTTTTTAATCAATTAGCATAAAACCAGATGAAACACAACAGTTACCTAAAGGCTCCTGGGTTGGTCCTGCCAAGTCCCAGCACAAGGGATTCTGTAATTTCCATGCTCTCAGAGCGCATCATTGGAACTATGTGCTTAAACAGGGAGGAAGGGGATGGAATGCCAATGATCTAAGAAGAAAACAGAATGAAGCAGTTACCAAACAATCAGGTGATGTAACACTAAAACATCTGCTGTAATTTTACAGTTTTCTCACACTAATCAGTGACTTAAAATGATTAAAATGAAATTTTTATCTTTGACATGGAAAAAGACTCTCTGAAACAGTGAAGTAGTATTAACTACTTCTCCATTCCTTGTCTAATTGAATTTTCATTGTCAGATGACAATGAACGCCCCAACACGATAAACAGATGCTTTGCACGTTTAGTGTATCTGCCCTCCTTAGGGAGAAGCAGCAGACTTCTGGTCTCCAACTCCTTGGGCTCCACTGCAGCTCTCAAAGAGAACAAAGATTTCAGTCTATGTTTTTTTAGATTTGGGGAAAGGATCTTGGTAACAAACAAGTGGAATAAGCTGCATCGGCCAAAAATTTGCTACATAGTCCATGAGTTACCTCTACTGTACCTTCTGCAGGAAGCCAAAAAGGAGAAGAACAAAAATAAGCAAAGAAAAAAAAAAAAAAGAAAAATCTGCAGGTGATATGAAGCAAGGCAGACAGAAAACTGCCTGTGGTTAGGAAAAATATAACAAGATACATCACGCCTGAATAGGTCTCTGCCTCAGTTACTGAAGTGTGAGGCTATTTGCTCAGAATTGCAGAAGTTTACTGACAGGAAAGAAAAAACACACCAACAAACCTTAACAGCAAACAAAACACTTCTTCATTACCACTAAATAAGACTTTGAGATTGGGTTAATGTTTTCTTGACATGATTAGATTTTGCCTTCAAAAACATAAGCAGAAAAGCCTCCACAGCACGTACTGGGAGAAGCAAACTGAAACACTGTCTTAAACAAATGAAAGACAAATGTTTTAACATGTTTTCAGACAAATTACACCAGTTTCTAAGAATCATGATAGAAATGACACCAGTTTCTAAGAATCAAGATAGTTATTATAAGCCTCAGGTGTTTCTACTTCCAACAACACGTAGACTTATTTACAGTAAACATCAGAAGAACCTACTCTTGAATCAATGCTATAACCACTGTCAGGAGTAGACGCCAGCGTCTCAGGAGGGGAACATCTCACAGAGCCTGTGGAGGTGGAGGAGTTTGAAGAAGATGCTGCACTGCAGCAAAGAATCAGGTAGTTTCTCCAGAGCCCAATATAGGAGTCACTGCTTGTAGTAGTATTCACTTTCTTTGCATTGATAGGGCTGCTGTTAAAAAATAATATAAATTTAAAAAAAAATAAGCTCAGTATAATAAATAAAACTTACTAGGTTTCACTTTGCTTTTCTACTTATTTATTAATTATGTATATACTATTGCTTCCAAAATTGTTAACATGGTAAACTATGAATAAATTTTTCAGAATACACCTGCACATCAATAATGTACACTTTTATAGGCAAATCTGTTGAACTACGATACAGCCCAAGGCATGAATTAATTAATCTTTACAGCAGATAACTTTTTTCCAGACATTACTGCTTTAATTTTTTGTTATATAAAGCTGAATAAAACCCACAGAAAATAAATGGTCCATATGTCACCTCACTGAAACATAAAGACATTACAGTGATGATATATCTTGAAAGAATACTGAACATAATATATTGTATTTATGTCAGAAATTAACTTACTTTATATCCACTTGCGGAGACAGCAGTTGGAGTCTGGTATAAGCAAATGTCCAAGCATAACTTACAGCTGTTGGGCAGTGTTTTGGAAGATTTTCCTGTTTCATAAAACTTGAGAGGCTTATAATCCATGGGTCTTGGCCTTGAGTCACATGTGCAAATATCCATATATGTGATGGACTGACCACATCAAACTGGTGGCTGATTGGGGAGGAATTCCAGTCAGCCAGAGTCTGTAAATCTATTGAACTGGGACAGTACAGTAAAGTAGTCTGTGCACATAAAAAAAAAAGAGAACAAGGCAATATTTAATATCCATGTATATTAAGTAATGATCTCTTCATTGTTAAATATCTAATAAAGTATCAGTGTCAAAACCCCATTTGGAACAGATAAAACACATTACTTAATTTATGGGTCTTTTACAGAAGTTCCCAATATGGACAGTTATATAAACATGCTCTTTGGGAAGGAACTGGATATTAGGAAACAGTAAATTCTAGAAAAAGGCCCTTTCACTCTTGATGACTTAATTCTTCCAAGAGATTCCAGACTCTAAAAGCCTTACTACTGAATTCCAACTTGTTTCCTAAACCTAAAATCAGAAGACCTTTTCCTTGATACTTAAGAGTTAATGATAAATATATAAATATGAAATTCAGTTGTTATTCATTGATCGTTACTACAGTTTTTATCATGGGTAAAGGACACTTTGACTGTTAAGACACTGTATCACTACAGAAACGTGCAGTGCTCTTTGCTTCAAAGAAATTGTAACCTATGAGCAAAATGAGAAAAAAAAACCCAGATATAGATACAGCTGTGTATATGTTTGTCATAATGACACTCTATTGATCAGAAAGCATACAATGGTGGTGGTCAGACTTGCAACATTCCTCAAGGGTTTTTGAGGGGTGGTTTGTTTCTTTTTTTCAGTTGGTTGGGTGAGTTAGTTTGTTTAAGGTGATAAATTGCTGATAAAGTTAGCATAAACATAGTGACACTATCATTTAAAATACATACAATTTATTTGGGACAGTTTTGCAGAATTACCTCACCTTACATTCAACTTCAAATAAAAACTCTCCTACCTGGTCAGCCCCAGTGAGATGTATGAAACTCTCCAGGAGAGTGGCACTTAGTCTGTCCATTACATCTATAGCCAACTCATCTTCGCTCTACAAGTAAAGACAAAACACAAAGCATAAAAAGCTCAAAGAAAGTCAAGATAAAAGCAGTTTCATTAAGCAGTCACAAGAACGGGTCATCAACTCCTACCTTAGAAATTTCCAAAACTGTGAACAAGGCCCTTATTTCTCTGAGAACGCTGACAGCTAATCTCCTGGTGGCAGGCCTTGTGCTGCAAAGGATGACCAAAGCAAAGCCTTCCACCACGTGAAATACACTGGAATAAAGGTTCCTCTCCAGAGGAAGGGTATGGGCAGCCCCATTGGATACACCACGCTAAGAAAAAGATTGCAGAATTTAAGAGAAAAATAAACACAACCATGCTATAGTTCCATTATTGGCGATGGCAGAATTAATCATAAGGTATTTAGATCTTGTTTGACTATTGTCCTGGTTTGAGGACTAGTCAAATTTTGCATTATAAGAATGGCACAATATTAGCTACTCTGCTTGGACTGAATTCAGAGAGATACTAAAAGAACAAATATTAAAAGAAAGTCTTTCTCACAAGAATAATGCAGTGAGAGCAAAATAAATAAGTAATACTCATGTATAGGACTGTATAAAATTAAATTATTTGAACCCTTTCTGTTTGCTAGTAAAAAATAGTCCTTTTTCTAGTTCTACTTTTTAACCATTCCTACTTAATATACTGCCAGTTACACATGATGACTTCTAATGTAAGGAAAAATGTGGCCATGAATTAGTGTTCAGGTAACACTTAATAATTTTTAGTAATTAGTATTTAAAAAAAAAAAAAGTAATTTTTTTTTTTTTTTTGGCAAAAATGCTGATTTAAAATAATAGGTCTAAAAATCTTCAACCACTGTAAGAACGTAAGCTGAATTTTTATTAGTTAGCAAAACCAATAAAGCCTACTAATAAAATTGTATGTAGATTCAAACCATGTTTTAACATCAAAAGACCTGATTTAGAAATACCTGAGAATCTTGGTTCTTATTGTGCATTTGGGCTGCTTGTTTCCACTGATTTATGAGCTGCACTAACATTTTTACTGCATTGTCAAGAAGCGTTGGGTGGACGTCAGTCACTTCACGCACAATAAAATATACAAATCCTGAAAGAACATCTTCCCGCCAATCTGGAAAATCAAGCATTAATGCTTGGAGAGTATTGAAAGCCAAGGCACGAAGTTCTTCATCCATATGAATTGTCAGCCTGTTTAGAAAAAATACCAGTATCATCACCCTAGATTGGCATACTCTTAACCAGCCTTTATAAATTAAAGTTTGGTGTTAACTCTTCCTTCTTTACTATACAGTGTAGAATACTTCCACGCAGATGCATTTTCTGCACTAAATACATCTGAAACTGGCTACTAACAGAAGGTGCTACTACCCTAGCAAAATAATGCAAGACTCCGCAAAACTTAGTATAAACAAATAATTTTCAAGCGAGATGGTCATCTTTCATACAGGCACATCTTTGCATGCATCTGAGCAACCACCTTAGAGCTCAGTAGGCAGGTACCCTGTGATGTACAGGTTATTTTCTTCAAATTGAAATTGAAAAAAACCAGATCATTTTTGTAGATAAAGCAGCGTTACTTTGGGTATAAGAAAAAAATCATAAAAAATTCTTTTGCATATATACTTAAGAATAAGTCTCAGCCCACTATGTTAGAAGAAAGTTATGCAGTACTGTATTATTACTTAATACTTCACGTCTTTTATGTGATTTTTGACCCTGAAGAAAAAGTGTTAGAAAAGTCTTATTCTTAAAAAGAGGAAGGTTTATCACTGTAGTCATACGTAAAGACTGTCGGCATCTACCACAACTACACATTCTCACTGAATGCTCAGTTTACCCACCTACAAACACTTGGCTGCCCAGTTGTCTCAACTACTTATCAGTACTGATAAGGTACATTCAATTTAAACTGAGATAAGAGATAGAAGAATACGGGTAGTGTTGGATAAATTTACCTCCTGCTACCCTGGCCAGTAACACTCAACCAACAGCAGAAGGTAGGCAGGACCAGGAAGACCAGATTCTGTATGCAGTGGACTCACACTACATAGTGAACCGACAAACTCTTATACACACAGGGTTTAAAAAGGAACATCTGCTAAGAGCAGAATTTCATCTCCCTTACCTTGCAAGCAATTCAATGAGGTCAGTCCTGCTCATGCCATCTGGAATCAGTCTTGGGATAGCAGCAATACAAGTTCTGAACAAATCTATCTTAGGTTTTCTCTCACCCCTACAAAAACAGTTTATAACCAACAAAAAAACAGGAAAACTGCTTCAGTACACCACAAATATTTTCAATGTCGTGTCAAAACTAAGGAGCTAACAAAAAAATGTATCATTCATTAATGAAATTAGTATTCATTTGATAGTCAAGTAAAAAGCCAACAATTGTAATGCATTAATGATGGCATCTGCAACATTACAGCATAAAAATAACATGACATTAACTGTGACAGTGAAAATATTGTAATTCAGTACATACGTAATCATGTCTTCAGGTTCTTTATTGGACATCTGCACACTAGTCATGCACATGGGCCTTCCAACTTCTTTGTCCAAATGCCTAAGAATGCTATCTAGCGCTTTTCTGACTTGAGGGTAGTATATGGACATTCCTGAAAAGCCAAAGAGTGGTGATCACCTCTTTCATTTGTTCTTATTTAATTTTCACATTTTTATTAACATCAATTCACTTATTCAGCAGAGAAAAAATTATTCTTGTACAAAAGATGATATGACACCCACTTAAGTGTCAAAAGAAATGCACATTAAATGAATAGTAGGAGGTATTATATGAAAGTAGAAGTTTCTTTCGGAAAGAACATAAACAAGGAAGCAACCATAGGTTGCTTTTCTGTTTTCTCAATTCTGAGCATTGAGTTCTAGTTTAATTTTTACATGTTGGAACAGTTATTTAGAGACAACTACCTCATCCACAGAAGATCACTAGAGTACAGGGATGAAAACTGTCTCGCTCCACTTCAGCTATGGGACATTTGGGACATTCTAGAGTGACATTGTGCTGGTTTTGGCTGGGATAGTTAATTTTCTTCGTATTAGCTAGTATAGGGCTATGTTTTGGATTTGTGCTGGAAACAGCGGTGACAATTCAGGGATGTTTTAGTTATTGCTGAGCAGTGCTTACACAGAGTCAAGGCCTTTTCTGCTCCTCACACCACTCCACCAGCGACTAGGCTGGTGTCAGGCACAAAAAGTTGGGAGAGGACACAGCCAGGACAGCTGATCCCAACTGACCCAAGGGCTACTCCATGCCATGTGACACCATGCTCAGTACATGAAGCCAGGGGAAGAAGAAGAAAGTGGGGGACGTTCAGAGTTACGGTGTTTTGTCTTCCCCAGTAACCATAATGCGTGATAGAGCCCTGCTGTCCTGGAGATGGCTGAACACCTGCCTGCCCATGGGAAGGAGTGAATGAATTCCTTGTTCTGCTTTGCTTGTGTGCGCGGCTCTTGCTTTACTTATTAAACTGTCTTCATCTCAACCCATGAGTTTTCTCACTTTTATCCTTCCGATTCTCCCCCCCATCCCACCAGGGGGGGAGTGAATGAGAGGCATCAGACAGACATCAAGGGATCAAAAACTGCCATGCTATTTACCACGCTAATTGCACTCAGGCTTCTTTGTGCTAATTTGGCAGTGCAAAACACTTCAAAAAAAGCCATGGATTTGGTCTCAGACACCAGAAGGTCAATATTGTCTAGCAGTCCTCTCTATAGAATCAAAGCAATTCTGTTAAAAGAGACTATCATTAGATTCTCGCTAACAATTAAAATAAATACAGAAATAAACTTACACCAATGTACTCCTTGAGAATAATCGAGAATATATACACACCTATTGGAATGCCAACTTACAAAAGAATACAACATACCTATAACTTTTGCTTCCTCATCTGTCAGCGTTTTGTTAAGAAAAATTTTCTTCACGCGCAGAGTATTTCCTGAGGGAAGAACAACTCCTGTTGTTGGCATTGGTGGTTCACCATCTTTCTGCTGCAAGCTATCTGCTATGACAAGGAAGACTCTGAGGCCAATATTCATCCTCTTCAATACCAAAAAAGGGAAGAAAAAAGATAGAGAAAACAGAAGAAATTATAATATTAAAGTAACACAGATGAGGCAAAACACGAATTTCATGTTTCCTCTCTTTTAAACAGACAGCGGTATGGTTCTTGGAGGACAGACATTATTTAAATATTACGTATTAGGGTAACAAAAGTAACAAGAATTAAGTTTAAGTCTTCAGTGCCTCCCCACAACTCTGATTCCAGTTAACTGACTTGACACAGGCTAATTAATATATACCGAATATTTGACAGCACAGAGCACTAAAGGACTTCACACGAATCTCAAGAATGACCCAGTGAAGACAGATGTTGCTGAAACATCTCATCTGTTAGATTAGATTGGGTCTTGAACCATAAGAGCTAGGTACAACTTCCCTCAAAAAAGGCTTTACAGTTATACTATAACAAAAATTCCCACATAATTACTGAAATTGTTGTTGAAACAAGTCTGAACTGTAGTGCTGCTGCTAGCTTACTCACCGGAAATGAAACGGCAATTGTGCACAACTACAATCACTTTTTTAGTTTTAGCAGAACACCCCTTCAGATATTCATTAAACTGCTTTCATCCCAGCTCAAAAATAGTTAACCACTTTCCCCCCAAAAATCCCCTGTTCTCACTGCATGCAAGTAATGAGCTTTTTTTACCTCTGGGTTAATAGTGAAGGTTTTAGGTGATTTTCCAACACTAAGAAGATCAAATATTATTTCTTTCATTGCAAAATCCAAACGTTCCTATAAAGGAAAATAGATTGATATGATCACCTCTTTTCTGTTAATATGCACAGTTTAATTTCTTGGCTTTGCACAGGTGCTGGGTATCATGTCTTGGAAGTTTAAAAAAATAAAAAAGTTTTTAAAACATTATTTTTTTTCCTATTTATCCTTATGACTTCATGTTCTTTTCTAAATATAGTACAATTCAACACAGCTCATCCCCTGATATGGTTGAACCATTTCTCCTGAAAAAATTCCCAGGCAATTCTGCTCATTTCTACAAAGGAGATGAACTGTTTTAAACAACTAAAAATCAGTGATAAAAAGAGAAGCCCTAGGAAACAAATATAAACAGTGAAGGGTTGTGTGTCCTGCCTCATCCCTGTATGAGCAGAAGCAAATCATCTTGGAAGCTGAAGCACAAACAAGCTATCTGTAAGACAGGAAAACACCTTTCTAATCTATAAGGTTATAGATGTATGAGAGTTTATCTTGTGAGATCATACCTGTATTTTGATATTAGGACAACAGAAGCACCTAAAATAATATAAATCACAATGCAATACCAACTACACATTACTGCATGTATTACATATTTTTTTCTGTCTACAGAGGCTATCCTCCAGGCTAAATACGTTCAAAAGCTTTGTCTGTTACAAAAATATAATGTAATATACTAATTATATTAGTGTTTTTTTTATATATATACACACATACACACCCACAACAGTTCAATACAAATGTAACTATTAATGATCATAATGTTCATGCACAATAGTTATTGAAGTTTAAGTAAAATAATTTTGCCACTAGTAGAAACAGAATAAGTCATTTCATTCCTTATACATATTTGGGGAAATTCTATTCAAGATATAAGACCATTAGTTCAGTGCAAATATTTCAAAAACTAACCTTGAATTTACATTTCTTCCAAATAATGTTCATCCTATTTTTACAGCTCTACCTAGACGTCTTCTTACCTGAGCAATGAACTGAATTATCTTCACAAATATATTCAGAGGTGTGTCTCGTGGGACCACGCTACGTGATCCTTTTGGAAAAAGTGCTGATACGATGCTCATGAGACGGCTACAAGAATTTAGAAACAAACAGAAATTTAAAAAACTTTTTAAAGTAACTTTTTATAATAGCATAGATGTTACAGTTCAAATCTGGAAGAGCACGTGGGGTTACTACCAAATAATACAGAAGCATATGACAGGTAGGACCACCTACAGAAAGTCCAGCCCTCTGCTGTCACAGGCAACAGTATCATGGGCTCATTTATGAAGAGATCAAGATCCCGCTTTAAACTAATTAGTAATAGTCAGGAGAAGGGGCAAAAGCTGAATGGCTATTCCAAATTGTCATGATGCTAATTTATAAAGAAAACCTTTTCATTTCCAGCCCATACGCAGTGATGGCCACTTCATACCCTGTTTGTTCTGGTACCATATGTGCCTTTTAACTTTAATAAATTTCCTGCTTCTTATCCCTCCGCCCTCTTCTATCCCTGCAAAGACAATTGTAGACTCTATTCTTTCTCCTCAAACTAATCAAGTTTTTTTTCTTTTCTCTATTAAGATGAAGTCTTTGTTCCCCTGTTTACCTAACTAGACCATCACTGAGCTGCCTTCAAGATCTCTTCTGATATCACTAGGGGGAAAAAAACCCACCAATCAATAGTTTAATATCCTTTGCATAATGAACTTACCTTTGAGTTACAGTGTTGCTTTCACATTTTATTCTAATAACATAAACCCACAATAACCTATACAAAGATTCCAGTGCAACTCGGGACATTTTGGGATCTTTATTCTGTAAAATAAATGAAAAATAGTTACTGTTGCCTGCGAGACACTCAGAAAATTCTATTATTGCTCTTTTAACTTTTGAGAATAGTTTAAAATTTCTTTAACAATGAAAACTGATGTTTAATACTGCCTACATGTTTCAATACATTTTTATAAAAACAACCCTGGTATTGTGTATTTCCAATACTACCTCAATATTTAACTAGTAATTCCAGATTATTTTATATGTCTTTCACCCTGAGAGCAGAGGAGTAACTAAAAAGCAGATAGTCCTCTTGAGATGAACACCAAGGGTGTATTGCTTCCAAGAACTTTTTTCAGAAAGCCGTTGGTAACAAACACCTACTTCATAGCAAACTAACTTACAGTTTGTCTAAAATATCGGAGTAGCTGCTTTGGATCAGGCACAAAAAAGTCCATTATTCAGTTTATGACAGCAGACAGTAGCAGGTGCAGAAGAAAAGAATGCAAAACAGGGCAGGCACACAAGGATGCTTCTCTTGGTGAGCACTCCAGGCTTCACCCAACTTAGCCATTTTCTGTGGACTGTATTAGTATTTACTCACTGCCAATGGATTTCTGTTGTAACAATTAATCTACCTTTTCTTGAATTAATACAAAAACTTGTGGCATAATTCAGTTTAATTTATGCACTGTATAAAAAAAAAATTATTTCTTTGTCTTAAATCTGCTACTGGGAGTTTAGCTTTGCTCCTCCTAGCTCTTAAAACTGTGTAAAACAGTAATTAACATTCTTCGTACCAACTCCAGCAATCCCTTTTCCAACTAGGGATTCTTGGTGCATTTATAATCTTGAAGTGTCCAGCAAGATTCTTGGAATTGGCCATAAGTATGAGGTTATGAACAGAAAAAAATATTCCCAGTTGTTATCTTTTTATGCATTCTCTCAGTTTAAATAAAAAAAACCCCAAAAACCAAAAAACCCCATCCACGACAAAAACCACCAACCAAAAAAATCCAAACAAAAGCAACAAAAAACAACAATAGAACCCCCCAAAACACACCTTCCCCTCTCCAGTGAAGTCTCTCTGTTTCAAGACACATCTATATGACGGCTTCAACCTAACCAATTTCACCTGTTGTGGCCGCTACCACAAGCCACCGAGCCAGAACAGCAGAGTATTTTGTCCTCCCAGGACAAGCGGAGTGCAATTTCACAATGACTGTAAGTGGATCTCAGACCATACTCTTCAAAAAGAGATGGTCTCATCCTTGGTTCCCTTCCCTGCAATCTCACTGCTCCCTTGGCATGGACTCTAGCAATAAGGAAGTCCAACTCACACCAGTAAGTTGATCCAAATAATTTCACAGCCTTGTCTGTGCTATAGAGTATATAAAGGAGAGAGTAATTGGGGTGGCTTTAACACCAGTGGGTTGGGACTATTGGTTTTGGCAGCAGCTTGCTTTAAGAAAGGCTAAGAGCCTATCACCAAATCACAGAGGCAAAAGTGGTACTTCAAAGACAAATAACATACGTGACTGTTTATCAGACTATTCGAGGGAGTAACTTAACCCAGTCTACGTCAGTTCTACCCTCCCTGCACACTTACCAATGTCATCCCGCTATTGCCTCTGAATAAGCACACCTGCAACTAATACTGGTGGGTAAATTTAGGAAGGTGGTCTGGACATAATCTAACCAGTAAGAAGTTACACCTGTCCCTGGTTAGTATTCAGACAGACAACTGTCCCACTGTCCAGTTAATTTACTAGTAGCGCTATTGTAAGGAAGAAGCAAATGCTTGTAATTGTATGAGAGGGCGAGACTGTGATAGCTTTTGATTTTAATCAACTTAAACAGCAAAAAATGAGTTATTACTCATCACATTTAATCCACAGGCAGGCTAACAGTTCTTGATGTTTAAAGTAGGCTGGTGAATTCATTGGTACACACATTATCAAAGCCTATCTGAAATGCGGTGTCTAGAACTGAGTAATGCTTCCATTTTCTTATTTCTCATATTCCAAAGGGGAGCTTAATTTACAGGTCCAGAAGAAAACCAAAAATTTACTATTGACTTTCAATCATCTAATTAAAAAAAAAATAATGGTACAGGTAGCAGATTTTTACAATGTGTTAACAACATTCCATCCGTTAGGAGGTTTATCATCCAATATAGCTACTTCTGGTAAGTTATGACAAAGTTTGTTTCTTTGTTAAAAAAAAAAAAAGGAATGCATAAGGAGGCATTAACCTTTTACAAAGGGTTACAAAATAAGTACAACAGTACTCCTAATTTCTTAAGCACTGAAAATTTTAATTACCTCTTCCTATAACTAGGAACTAAACAAATACGCTAGAAGAAAATGGCTTTTTCTGTCTAATTTATGGCACACTTGTATACTTGGTGTTAGTATGTCAGTATTTCCTCTTCTCTTTGAGATTACTGCAATTAGAATACAGTATATGTGACTATGTAATTCACCAACCTGGCTGAATTTCAGTCTTTTTAGCTGATGCCTGACAGATTTTAAAGCACTCTATCTGGGGTTTTTTTTCCAAACACAGTTTTGTTTAAAATCCTAAAACTTTTATAATAAATTATATCAGCAGACTATGGAATAAGCTGTCAAGAAGTGTATTCTGTTACAAAACCAAAGAAGTAAGAGCATTATCTACAGTGTTCTTATACGACACATTAAAATGAGTCAATGAAACATACTCAGTGAAGGCAAGAAACAAAATAGCATTTTTTCCATGTTAGTCAAATGTAGTCACTTACTGAAGAAAGTACTTTTTAATACTGATGTTAAACTTTTCTTCTGTTCTGAACTAAAACAATTTCTACTTTTTAAAACCTGCAAAACCAACAGTGTAAAAGTCTTTCAAGTTAGTGCACTGCAAGTTGTTATAGTAAATCAGTTTCACATTTTTTTTTATTGTGAAAATGTTTTCAAGTTTGCTCGCATGCAAGACACTCTTTGAAATGAATTAACAGAAAAAAAATCATACATCTGAATAGGTAGTTTACTTCCAGTGGAAACATGCACTGCTGTTCAGGGAAACCAGCTGTGATACTGATACTCAATTTCACAAAGCCACATTTTCACCCCCAAGGAAAAACTGATATTAGATAATTTTCTGATCTTTACTCCCTGGCAAGAAAAAAAGATCTTTGAAACATTAGCTATTCTTAGTCCTGTTGCTTCTTAACGGTACTAACAGCACTTTTGCAAAGAAAGGAAAGCACAAAATACAACAATTAACATAAAAAAAAAACCATAACAAAGTATTTACATGAGACAAAGCAACGTTTCACTGAGTTATAACAACATATTAACTCACCTGCAGTGTTTCTATTTGTTTTCTGATACTGTTGTTAGATGGCATCTAAATAAAGCAATGTGAGACAGCAAAACATAACAAACATGAGAATGGAAGGCACATGCATGTTAGATGAAAAAAAGCACAAAAACAACAGATAGCTGACTGGTAAGGACTCTATTCAGTAGAAATACAGGTTTTGCTATAGCGGCAGAAAACGTTCCTCCAACTTTCAAGGTTTTGTGGTAACAGACACTAAGGTTAAACTGTGAAAGAAAAAAAAAATTACTCTTTTCCACCCAACAGCGGTGCAGAATGATAGACACTTTTCTCGCCCGTTTCAGCAGCTTTCTTAAATGTTCCTTCCTCTCCCTGGAAGAGGTGGTAAGGATACCACAGCGACTCAGCTTCATCCAAGAATCTATCAGCTTTCTGACAAACTGCTGGAATTAGTCTCACTAAAACCAGTTTACAATACTGACCCAGTGTTATTACCCGCTGAACAAATTCAGGATTTTGCCTATGCTACAGTGCATAAAGAAATGCACTGCTGGGCTCAATGATGCAACAGCATCCCGACCACTTTGTGGGAGAAGGCCAGCTATATGTACACCAAGAAACACCCTTTGGTACACTCCTGGTCTAACCTGACTCTTACGACTCACTTATCCGCTGTTTCCACCGGTGCAGGCCCCTGGGCTTCCTCCTTCCAGCAAGGCTACGGTGATTTTCCCATACAATAAGCCTGCTTTGAGGATAACTGAAGGCAGTGTGCACTGACACCCAGCAGAAAGAGTTTACGAGGGCAATAAATATTGCTAGTACTGGATTAGGATTCACAGGACCCTCAGGAGTATTATCAAGCACGACGTAGCACCGAAATACTGCGGGGTAAGGCAGGGTAAGAATATACTATGCATCAGGTACAATGGGGCAACTGCAAAGATGTGAGCTTTCACATCATGGCGAATGGGAAATTGCTTGTTTCTGTCACCGAAGTGTGCCCACATGGCGTTTGCTGCCAGATAAGAGTTTGTGCTGGGCAGTCACCAGGGGATGAAGTGAGCATCACGAATCCAAGACCTACGTTACCTCTTGGTGACTTGCTAATGAGCCTGTACGCTTCATAGAACACCCCTGCAATACAGTCTAAGTGCTGTTGTTATTTCAATCATTAATTTGTTAATTTTAACTAATACAGTAGGGGTGGATGAACCTTTCCAGTACTCTAAAGTACCTCCCAGTAACTCTCAAAATTAATTATTAAGTAACAAAGTCACTAGAGACAATGGATTTGGAATCCTTATTGCATTTAACATATTTAGGTAACTGTATATAAAATAACTTTAGTCATTAGGAAATCAGGAAGTAAAATGGGGAAGGGAAAATCTAAAAGACTAAACTGCTGTGAAATTCAGATTTATAAATTAATGAGATTACTTATTACAGAGTGCATGCATTTAATTAGCTTCAGAAACAAAGGAATACATTAATTCATAAGACACATGAGAACAGTGGGGGTGTATTTTTCAAAACTAATCTCAACAAAGTTTCCGAACGAGGTAGGCACCCCAAAAAACCAATAATATTTGGTGGGCCAAATTAAACCAAGCCATAAAATATCCTAAATAACTCATTGATGGCACAGCATCATAACACTGCTAATTCTGAATTGCAGAAATTCATATGTAGAATTTCTGCTGAATAGAGCCTTACAGTAAATGTGTTAAGCTGTTAGTGGTTAACAAAACTAAGTAAAATATAAAATGCATGCTCAGCAACTACCAGTTAAACTCACTGGCATTTATATTTTTTAATACATCCATTATCAGCAATGGACATTATGCCAGAAAAACGCAAATCCTAGATTGTAAGATTTCTTTTAAAAGCTTTAAAAACAAAAGCAAAAGCAGCCTCCATAAGCAAATAAACAACAAAACAAAAATAAAGGCAAATATTGCAAAAGAACTGCAATGTTAGATGAAAAATATATAAAAACCCAACAAGCAACAGAAAAGTGTGAAAGATGTCATGAAAACAAAATGATCCTTAAAAAACAATCCAAGCAGCTAAACCTGTTTCCTTTTGACTTCATGCTGGTCTATGTATTTTACTAATAAGCTTCGAAACTGTCACTCATACCTAACCAGAATGAATATTGTGAAGGTGGATCAAAGAATTTATTATAATTATCAAAATCAATACATTAGGCAAAATCATGAACTATGTTAATTAAAATTAAGGAAAGAACATGTACAACAATTAATGCTACAAGAAAGTCACTAAAACAAATCCCTAATTTCAAGTATCTTGATCTCTTTATCAATCAACTCATGTTTACTGAAGCCAGGAGTTAAAGGGACACTGTAATTCTTATTTGGAAAATACATATCACAGGGTGTAAATACAGCCTCTTTTCTAAACTCTCAATTAATTTTCTATTCCTTCAATAAGTGAACAAGAGAGAGAAATTTTGCAGTTACTATACATTCTACTTAGAGGAGTAGACAAGCCACTTATTTTCTCATGTATAATTTGCACGTGAAGAAATACAGTTTGTACTTTCTCTGGCATAAATAGCATTTACTAGCAGATACTTCTGCAGACTTTACTCAATAAAACGGATAGTCTCCCACAGGGACCACATCTATTTCCAGCATTACATAGCATCACAAAAACTTACTAATAAGTTTAATACTAATGGAGACTTAAGACATTTAATTAAAAAAAAAAAATATATTTCACAGTGTCCTTTTAAACAGCCAAATATGCATTGTTTATTTGGCACGAGAATGCCGAGAACATATGGGAATAAATGCTATTGATTTGCAACAGTTCCTGAATTGAAAAGGATTCTTACCTTTAGATGTGACAAACAGTTCTGCAGGAAAACGTGCCAGTTATTTAAAAAAAACTGTTTCTGACTGACACACAACAGGCAGGTGATCAATGGATACAAAGCCTATGAGTAGGGGGGAAAAAGAATTGATCAAATTGCTCTTTGCAGACCTCCCGAGTCTTGTACATTGAGAATGAGACACACAGTCGGCTCTTGTCTCACCCCGACAGTTTTCAGCACTGCACGGCAGCCCGTCCCCTGCGCTAGCACACGCACGCCGGCCATGGTGCCCTGGGCATGTATAACCCACGTGCTGTAAGAGCCCGTGGTGTAGGACTGGGGCAGTGGGACCATGGTGAAGCTCATCCCTTAGCAAGGCCTGATCTCAAACTAAGACTGAGAGCAGATCTCACCCTTCGTACAATATCAGCTCTTTCCCTGCAACCACATGATTCAGTTCATGGGGTCCTACGTGCTGGGAGGGGGAACTGCCTCTAAGAAGAATATTCAGGAAAAACATCATCAACTCAGTAAAAACCGAGGCAGATTTTAGGTTATCAGAAATGTTACTTCTACTCAAGGTGTGCTTTTAGTAAGGAACGAAGCACAGTCTAATAAAGTCTGTGAATATGCAGCCTAGCATGACTTTGTTTGCTTTAGTATCACAGATTTGTTTAAACACCACATACTTTTCCAGGATACATAATGGCGATTAATACCAAATCTGACTGCAGATTATCTTGTTATGGGGCAAAATTAGAGAATGAGAATGAATAGGTAAATTGTAATCTTGACGTAACAATGTTTCTGACTTCATAAATAAAATTACATTGTGAATACTATCATCAACTACTTTATGTTATTCTTACATTAGGAGTTAACCATGTACAATGACATATGCTTTATACGCTCAGGATACCAGAAAGTAAAGCTCACCCCTACATGAAAGTGAGAATAAATTATTCTAAATTCACTTGCGTTTACTGAATATGCCAATTGTAATGCAAAGTTTAGCTCTACATTTCCAGCAAAGTGAAGGGAATCAACTTGAAACATGGCTGCCACGGTGATCAAGAATTAGCAAATACTGTATTAATGACAGATTTAAATCCTTGCTAAGATGCATTTTTAGGGGGAAAGCTAAGATGCAGTCTTAGGGGAAAAATAACCCACAGATATTTATATCCGAAAGAGACAAAAAAAAAACCCCCATATTAGAAAAAGAAAAACAAAATGTATGAGGAGAGGAGAAAACAGGCAGAGCAGGACTATTAACAGGCTGCTGTTTTGCTGGAAAAGTCTTGTCTGACACTTCCATCTTTTAATTAAACATAATTAAATACACAGACTCCCTGAATGCATGTTCATTTTGGAAGAGACATTAGGTTAAATAACTCTGTGCTGAAACCCACTGAAATAATCAAAAATAAGCATCGATTTCAAGACAATCTTACAAGTGAGATAACAGAGCACATATCTTGCACAAAGAAACAAATCAAAATTAGAGCAAATGCACATACACAGTGTGAATGTAATTATACTTGAACTGAGGAGTTAATATTTAAATGAATACAGCTGTTATCTTTTCCTCATATAATGTACTAGCTTAAAAGTCTAAGATGAGCAAAATGGAGAAGTTGAAATATTTCTTTAAAATACCAGTGAATGCTTCTTTCTTGAACTCAATTCAAAGGTAGTCTGATAAAGCATCTCCACAAAATTTTTCAAACATGGCACATTCACTTCATTTTTAACAGCCTGTTAAAAAAAAATACAGACATAAATGGGTTTAAAAGTTTATACAGAAGGCAATTCAAATATACATTAAGATGTCCGTGAATTCAAGAACATCCAAAAGTTAAATCTCAGATTAGGTAAGTATTTGAGTGTATTTATCTGAAATATAAACAGAAGCATAAGAAATCATGTCATACACTACTTCCACACAGTTAAAAAAACCAAACCAACAAAACAAACCCAAAACCCATTAAAAAACACTATTTTAAGAATGTCACCTGTATTCTATACTTTAAGAAGAAAAAGTATTTACCACCAACTAACAAATAAAAACCACGCTGAAGCTCTTTATAAGCATTTCATATATTTAAAAAAATACCCATAGCTTTTTCACTCTTTCCCTCTTTAATGTTCCCCTTTTCTTTTATGTCCTCCAGTGCTGAAAACTGAAAAGTTTGGAAATGATACACAGGATTACCAGCTAACCAACTCTGTAAATTGTCTGTTTGGCTTTCAGAATTAATGAAACAGATATATGGAGCCCTACACCTTTTTTACCCACTCTGTCCTTGCACACAGAATAGCCTTCCTTCCACAAACCCAGCAGCTTCCTTCTTTATCAAAACCTCTGGTAGTCTCTTAGCCTTCTCTCTGGATACCTGTGACGATCCATGTAAACATTATTCTCAACCTACTGTTTTATACTGTGTTTCTGCCTTATTTATCAAATTGGGGGATGGGGCGTTGGAGAGAAGTGTTGGCTTTTCTGGAAGACATCCTCTATACTCCTAATTTCCCTATAATATAAGGTAATATTTTGTTAGGTTTTATTACTCAAATTTATTAAAAGATATATCATGTCCACCTTGCTAAGAACACTGTGAAAATATTCATGACAGGCAAGCATAAAAAATAGCGTACGATATCTCTGTAATGCGTACAAATCCAAAACCAAAGAACTAAGAAAGCAGTTATGTTTTAAATCACTTCCTACATATCCCCAAATTCTTTATCTTCTGTTATTCTTAAGCTGTAAATTGATCAGTACCCCACTAGCTCCACACAAGAAATTAGTCAGTTGTTGCCAGCACCACACTGTTGCACTGGGATATAACCCTGGGCTTACACATCAGCCTTAATTTCCCCGCTGTAAAATATGCTGTCATCCGTCATACCTGCAGGGTCCAAATCAGGTCATATTTTTAAAAATGCCTGAATGACTAAGCAAGAGAATGACAGTAAAGAAGTCACAGTGCTGAAACCCAATAGCTTCCTCACTTAAGCAATTTTCTGTATCCAAGATACGGAAGAATCTAGATTCAGTTCCTTTATCTGCTTCAAAAAGATTCAAACTTGCATCTCGCATCTTCCAAGAGGATGACTAACCCTCTCGACTGCATCTCAATCTGGGATGGGGCTCTCCGCTTCTATTTCAGAAGCTCCATTTGTATGAAATGATTAGAAACTCAATGAGTCAGAAGGAAAGATCAAGCCTCCCTCACCACGCGTTTAAAGCGCTGATTCAGGCTATGCTTGTAGGAAGCGATCCACAAAACACCACACGCGCTCTGCACAGCCGGTGCGCGTGCCTCCGTGGTTACTGCCGGAGAGTCACAATTCCCAAAGGCTGCTTCTGCCTCACTACTGTACAGGCAGTTTTCACTATATTTAAATGATGATTTTGCAAACTAATATTCGTGTTTACCTAAATGCTAAGTACTTTCACTATGCATCCCCACTCCAACTGCCGAGCAACTACGGAGTTCAAAACAACAAATGCGTTCACTTATTAACAGGACAAGAAATTTTTCACTAGAAGAGTATAAATATGCCCAGATAAGATCAAGACTTCAGTCAATAAGCAGCTGCTTCTAACACCACCTCTTTATGGTCTTGCCTTAAGATGAAGGATTGTCTCCTTTCTAATTAAAAGAAAAAAAAAACAGACCAAACCCAAGGTTGAGACCAGTGAAGGGAGAGAAGCACTCCTCCACGGCTCAAGGCAAGGCAGATCATTTGAAAGAGGATGCAGAGTTCAGAGAGATTTATCTTTCTTTTCCTATGAGCTTGCTTGGACAGGATCCCCACCCAGCGTGCTAGTCTTTGTAGATCCCATTCTACAAAACGGGATCTACACGTCCCACTTCTCCATATATAGCAAGATACACCCCTGTGATTGGTTGTTATAGGGAGCCATGACCTGCCATTTTTTGTGACAGCACGCCGAACAAACTGTGGTCTAATACAACCATCATTTTAGACAACAGTCACAGCAATTATCCATCTTACTACAATGAAACTTTCTGAGCTTGTGGTAAATGGTCATCTTGAGGTATACTGAGCTGCCGTAACTTCTGGTTGACCTGCTGACCAAGCTTTGCACAACCGAGCAAAGCGGCCTGGGATGAAGGGGGAGAACCTGTCCTGACCGAAAGCATTCTCACAGCAGCATGACAGCCACTGTACATCCAGCGCTGTGATGATATCGAGTTTTTTTCCTTGTTCGTGGCTGCTGAGTAAAATTTCTGGCTTTAGATTTAAAACACATAAAGGAGATGACTGACTGCTCTTCCACCTGGAAGGATTACATCTAGTGGACACTCAACTCTATGAACAATTTTTATTTAATTAGCCAAAACCTACATTACTCCTTCTTGCATAGCAGTCCATACTCTCCCTATCGGACTGTAAATATGTTACATGTGTCAGTTAATTCTAGAAAGAACTGAATAGGTTTCAGCTAATAAAGAAAGGTCAATGGGACCCTTGAGTTAATAAGTATTAAACCAAGGAAATTTCAAATTTGTAGAGCAAGTATAAGATTATGCAGTGCTCTGGTGATAAAAGGGTCTAGAAAACAGACAATTTTAAGAAGTTCTGAAAAAAGATTGGAAACTAGCTAATACACAAATCACACTGACACACTTCCCTTTAAAAGATTATGTAGGTGCTTGTAATTTACTTAATGGTCTTTATGAATCTGTAAAAATGTAATGTTGTGAGGATTAAAGAAACCAATTTTAACAATGAGAGCCTAATTGAAGGTGAGGGGAATAGCAGGGGAAAAAAAAATAAAATACTTACAGCAGCCACAGGGATGAGAATTTCCACAAACAAACCAGCAAGTGCATGTTTTATATCTTTATCTTTTACTTCCAGGAAGTATTGAGCACATTCCTTCATAAGGAAGCATTAGAAAAATATTTAGGAAAAAGAAGACAAATGTCACTATGCCATAAAACCCACTTAGCAGTATCACATTAATTGACAGTTTGAATTTAAAACATGCAACTGTGTTTAAGTTAGTCTTACATTTCTTGACTTTACAAAACATTAGAAACTTTAAAACCTGTTTCCCCGATAATTAAAAAGAAATTGAAAGAACATTTGTAATACCAGTTAGCTATTTACTTTCTACTCAGAATATAAAAATGCACATTTTTCCTCAGATTATTCTGAAGTTTTAAAAATGAACGTTTATCTCTCAAAATTATTAGAAAATAATATTTTAATTTTTATATACTCGTTTTCATTTTCAAGATGACTTTGATGCAAAGGAACTTTTAGACAGACATAAATAATCCATACACATGTTTGCACACTCCGCTATACCAAACTGACCACTCTGGACACAATCTAAAGCACCTACGTGTATGTTAGTTTTTTCAGGATTGACATCAATGTCAATGGCTGTTTAATAGCTCTAATAAAATTTTTGACCAAGTTGCAATATAATGGGCCAGTTATTCATTTGGACAATTTTTAATCCACAATCGAGAAGCAAACAGAGATTTTAAGTCTCTCTGAAAATTAACTGAAGTGTTTTTTAAACAAGTGTTTCTTAGTATCTCAGCTGTTAAAAAAAGATATATCAAGTAACTTCTTTTCTTTAACTCCCTACTTTCATAAAGAATGAAAATTATTTGATTGCTACCCATTTTCATTTAGTCTTGAATAAATCATGTATTACAGGTTTGCCACATTACCAAGACGATTGAAAATGGGTTCTCATTATGTACTCACAAACTGCAGAGAAACACATGATTCATATCTCTCAGAATTTATGAACTAAACAGAAAAGGATGAAGGACGGCACCAAATAGAGTGAGCAACTGATCACAGTAAGCATCGTTGTAGCTTTATGACTCAATCAAAATTACGCTCATTTCAGTTTTCTGTAATATTAATTTACCTGCATGAACTGAAATGATGCTTCAAAATCCTCCACAGGATACATCTTTACTCGAAAAAACTTCATTCCCATAATCAAACTGATGATACTTTGTACTACATGAGGACTCTGTTCTTTTTGTCGCAGTTCCTTTAATTCAGTGACAAACTTCTTCCTAACAGCTTGAAACCTGAACAAGGGATATAGATAGCAATTATTTGCATTCTTAGTTACTTTTATACGATGTCTTTAATTTTGAACTGATTTCTTTTCTCTGTTAACAATATCAGCACCTACAGTAAAGGAAACACAAGCAAGATGAATTCCAATACTTAAAATCCAGGCATTCAAGAGTGCCTATGATGATCAGCACATTAGAATCATAGAATGGTTTAGGTTGGAAAGGACCTTGAAGATCATCAAGTTCCAACCCCCCTGCCATGGGCAGGGACACCTCCCACTAGACCAGGCTGCCCAAGGCCACGTCCAGCCTGGCCTTGAACACCTCCAGGGATGGGGCATCCACAGTTTCCCTGGGCAGCCTGTGCCAGTGTCTCACCACCCTCAAAGTGAAAAACTTTTTCCTAATGTTCAATCTAAACCTGCCCTCTTCCCGTTTCAAGCCATTCCCCCTCGTCCTATCACTACATGCCCTAGTAAAAAGTCCTTCCCCAGCTCTCCTGTAGGCCCCCTTTAGG